>VMDO01013164.1:0-59301 GCA_007922755.1 Pedetes capensis | reverse complement strand
TGGGTATTGCATTAAATCTATAGATTGCTTTTGGTAGGATAGCCATTTTTACAATATTAATTCTCCCTATCCAGGAGCAGGGGAGGTCTTTCCATTTTTTAGTGTCCTCTGCTATTTCTTTCTTTAATGTTTTGAAATTTTCCTTGTAGAGATCTGAAGGGTCTTTGGTTAGATTGATTCCAAGGTATTTAATTTTCTGATGGGTTATCGTGAATGGTATCTTTCCTGAAATTTCCTTCTCTTCTTTGGAATTGGTGTAAAGAAAGGCTATTGATTTCTGTGTGCTAATTTTGTAGCCTGCAACTTTGCTGAAGGAGTTAATTAGATCCAGAAGTTTTCTGATTGAGGTTTTGGGGTCTTTCAAGCATAAAATCATATCATCTGCAAATAATGATAATTTGACCTCTTCCTTGCCAATCTGTATCCCTTTGATTTCTTTCTCTTGTCTGATTGCCCTGGCCAGAACTTCAATTACTATGTTGAATAGAATAGGAGAGAGAGGACATCCTTGTCTTGTTCCAGATCTAAGAGGAAATGGTTTTAATTTTTCTCCATTTAATGCAATGTTGGCTGTAGGTTTGTCATAAACGGCTTTTATGAAATTAAGGTATTTGCCTGTTATACCTATTTTCTCTGTTATACCTATTTTCTCATGAAAAGGTGTTGCACTTTATCGAAGGCCATTTCAGCATCAATAGAGTTGATCATGTGGTTTTTGTTTGTCAGTGTCTTGATATGTTGGATTACATTAATTGATTTCTGTGTGTTAAACCAGCCTTGCATCTGTGGTATAAATCCCACTTGATCATGCATCTCCATGTTCAATGCAACGCTTTTCACAATAGCAAGGATATGGAATCAACCAAAGTGCCCTTCAACAGAAGAATGGATAAAAAAACTATGGTATATATACACAATGGAATACTATTCAGCAATCAAGAAAAATGAAATAAGCTCATTCACAGCAAAATGGATGGAATTAGAGAAAATTATTTTAAGTGAACGAACATGAGCTCAGAAGGAGAAACAACACATGTTCTCACTCATATGAGGGAGCTGATTCAAAATTACAAGAAGGAAAAATCCTACTCAAAGATCGGATCATAATAAAAGGAGGGGAGGGAAGATAAGAATGAGCTCAATATAAATGGACTAGAAATCGCATGTAATTGTTCTAACAAGATAAAAACAAAGACCACTACAGGAAAAATTTCTATCTTAAACAGAACTGGAACCCAAGGACATATAGAAAAATACTACTAAGTAAAAGATAGAGAAGACTTGGATGGGAAACTTAGATGGGAAGGGGGGAGGGGGGAAGCATAGAGGAGGGTAAGGGGTAACCTATATGAATAATGTTTATCAAATTGAATATATGAAAATTGTCGCAATGAAAAGCATGTCAAAATTAGTCACATTATGATGTACATTAAAAATTTCTAATAAAAAAAAAAAAGAAAAAAAGAAATCAAGCCACCCTCAAGCTGGAAAATGGCCCTCATCAGAACTCAGCCATACAGACTCCCTGATTTGGCCTGTGAGAAATGGATTTCTGTTTTTCTATGTCACCTAATCTGTGATCATTTGTTATAGCAGCTCAGACTGACTAACATAGGGACTTTAACAACAGACATTTATTTCTCATAGTCCTGGAGGTAGGAAATCCTAGAGCAAGGTGCTAACAAATTCAGTGGATGGTAAGCTCTTCCTGGTTCTCAGATTGCTGCCTTCTTGCTGTATCCCCAGTGGCAGAGAGAGAGAGACAGAGAGGGAGGGAGGGAGAGACAGAGATAGAGAGAGACAGAGACAGAGAGAGACAGAGAGAGAACAAAAGAGCAAGGGGGAGAGTAAGAGACTGAGAGAGAGGAGAGCAAGCACACAAGCATGAGCGAGCTCTGGTCTTTTCCTCTTCTTGTAAGGCCATTAAGCCGATTGTGGGGCTCTACTTTCATGACTTCATCTAATTCTAACTACTTACCAAGGGTTCCCCTCCAAATCCCATCACATTGAAAAACAGAGCTTCAACATATGAGTTTATAAGGGGCACACTTATCTAATCCACAGTAATATGCCATTACTTTGTAGCATTTTAGACTTGACCTATTTTTAACCAAATATTTGACATTAATTTTTTGCTTTGAAAAGTAGAAAAAAACAGATTGCATTATTACTATATTGACCCACCTTTTTATCAAGATTTCTTCTTATCACTTCTTTTTTCATTGAGATATAATTCACATGTGACAAAATTCACCATTTGAAAGTCTACAATTCAGTGAATTTCAGTATACCCACAAAGTTGGGCAGCCATCACCAATATCTAATCTCAAAACATTTTCATCACCCCCCAAAATAAAGTCTGTTTCTTATCAAATTCTAACTGGCTAGCTATTTTCTCTTGGGCTGAGGTTTACTCAGTTGGCATAGTGCCACACTGCACTCTCTGAGGACCTGGGTTCAATCCACAGCACTGCAAAAATGGGAGAAGGACATGGCAATCTGCTCCCAAAGCAATCCCAAAGCAATCAGCCATTGAAAACCCTATGAAGGTCTCTATAAGTCAGACCCTACTTGACTGCACCTAACAACAACATTTTCTCTCTTAGCAGACTGAAGATAGTGTTTTCTAATATTCAGGCTTCTATTCTTGCTGCTGCTGTCTGTCAAATTGCCATGCTGTATGAGTTCATGGCTTTAATCTTTCCTGTCCTATTTAGAATTCATCATTCAAGTTAGAAAACAACCACACCTTTTTGGAATATTGCTTGGAGTTGCAATGAATCTATAACTTACCCCAGAGAAAAGTAGCATGTTTACAACATTAAGTATTCCATTCAATGAACATGGTATATTGGCACATGAACTCTTCTATTACAGTTTAATAATTATCCAGATATTGTTCTAGTTCATCTTTCATTAGATTTATCCTTATATATGTATATTTATGAGGCTGTTATACTTGATGTCTAGTGTTTAAATTATGTTTTTATTTTTTTGTTGTTGTTCAACACTGGAGGTTAGGCACAGACTAGGCAAGCAGTCCACCACTGAGCCAGACCCCAGCCCCTTTATACATTTTAATCTTTGAGACAGGGTCTTACTAAGTTGCACAGGCTGCCTCTGGCCTGGAACCTGAGATCTTTCTGCCGCAGCCTCCCACATTGCTAGGATGACAGGATGAGTGCCACAGTGCTAGGCTACATTTCTATTTTTCTTTATTTGTAAAATTTTTTGAAGATGATGCATGAAATTACAATAGTAATTTTTTATATTTCTCCTATATTCAGCAATTTTCAATACTCTCCAGTTATTCTAATAATGGATCTGTGTATATTGAGAGGACCATTCATATCATCTGAAAATAATAATAATCATATTTATTTAATTCTAAGCAGTATGCATTCATATTTGTTATTCTTTAATTGTGTTTTTGGCAGTTTCAGTACAATTTTTAATAGAGCTGACAAAATTATGTATTTTTGTATTATGTCTACATTCTCAAATTCTTTAACATTTCTTCTCTAATGAGTTTTTTTTAGTATTTATTTCATCTCCATCTTGTGTATGATGAGATGTTATAGGATCAAAAAGTTAAATTATTTTATTTTGTTCATTGCCCCATGTCAGAGTTAAGAATAAGAACTAGAATTTTGAAGATGGTTAATCTTATCTTGTTTAGCCTCATGGTGTTTATTCTAATCAACATTTTCTTATCTATAGAAAACTGTACTATTTTTTCTGATTTATTTTTAAAATATTAGGCATGGGATGAACTTCTTAATGACTGTTAGTCATCTTTTCATTACTATGACAGAATACCTTAGGAAAGGCTTATTTTGGCTCATGGTTTCAGTCCATGGTCACATTTCCCATTGCCTTTGGGGCTGTGGTGAGGCAGAACATTATAGTGGAGAGCAAGCGACAAAGAAAACTGCTTACCTCATGGCAGCAAAGGAGTAAAGAGGAAGAAGAAGAGGTAGGATCCCAAAACCACCTTAAAAGATATGACCCCAGTGTAGGGAATTATGGGATAGCCCCAGGGGATAGAGAGGAAACATGGTAATCAAGGATCTCCCCTCGATTGGCTAAGGAGTGACATCTGGCTTCACCCTTTATTTGAATGTCACTCCTAATTGGTTGCACCCAGCCCCTCATGCCCCCACCTGATTGGGTGATTGCCATCTTGAGGCAGTTAAGGCAGTTACCCAAGGACTACATAAACAAAGCTCCCTCTGCATGTAATGCTGTGATGGTGATGCTGAGTGCTGCTGGCTGCTTGCTGCCTACTTGCTGCCTACTGGGGGGTTACTTGCTGCTGGTATGCTCTGTTGTTCTATCACAGATGGGCCACACCATCGCCAGATCAAGAGAGAAGACTGCCTGCCGTCATAGAGGCCATCCCATCACCAGACCAGGACAGAGATCATCCGGGACCAGCAGCGGAAAAGAAGTCAGTCTTCCTGGAGGACGCCTGAGGAGCTGGGACTCAGATGGACCACCACTGGGGCCAGAGCTGTGTCACTTCCACCATCTCAGAGGGCAGGCTTGAGGGCTCATTTATTTCTCTACAGGAGCTGTACAATAAAACCTGTACCAAAGGCACCCAGAGCCTGAAGCCCTCCTATACCATCCATCATGCTCACCAATCCCCCTTGGTGTGGGGTCCCGATCCCAGTTGGAGGAAGAAGAGCTAGTCCGTGTGCCAGCAGAGACAAGGGGTCACCCACACCCCCAGTGAGCTCACTTGTTGGGGAACTATCATCTCTTCCAGCTTCCACCATTTCCCTGTAGTGCCAAAGGCTGGGGATCAAGTTTTCAACATGTGGCTTTTGGTGGACATTCCATATCCAAACTACAATGACTATGAAGATTATTAGGTAACTTCGAATTTGTCCTTTCTTTTTCTGATTAACTAATGAATGTAAAATTCTGGCATTTTTACATTAAATTTGTATCATTTTTAACATTTTATAATGTAAATATTTCATGAACATCATAGAATAGTGATTATCTTGTCTTCAGGGAATTAAAAGAGTCTATTTTGGAAATTGTCAAGTTTTATTGTCATGCTAGCAAGATTTTAAGTAAAGATTATTTATATTGTTTAATAGTGGCTGGGGTTTAGCTCACTTGGTAGAGTGCTGCTCTGTGCTCTCTGAGGCCCTGTGTTGGATCCCCAGCCCCATAAAAATGAGAGAAGGACCTAGCAACACAATCTTGAAACAATCCCAAAGCAATGAGATATTGAAAACGCTATGAAGGTTGCTATGAGTCGGACCCAACTCCACGCACATAAAAACAATGTATTATTTAAAGTATAAATTAAAAATATTGTTGAATCTCAATGGACAATTGAATTCCTAGAAAAAGTAACCCAAATCTTTTACAGTGGGAATTAAGTTGATGATAAGTAGTGACTTTGGGATATGTGACCAATATCTGAATATTTTCCTCATATGAGCCTTATTTAAGCACAAAATAACAAAACAAAGCTAAGAGAGTTAACATATTATGGTGGCATAACTTAGTGAAATTTTAAATGAAATCTTTTCTATATTCAGATACAAAGCACATAACACATTTTTCCCATTAGACATTTCTACTTACTGATTTATTATGTGCATGGTAGTAGACTGTAACTTGGGAGAAGTACCCGGCACCCACTCCCAAAATGCAATCAGCCATTGAAAACCCTATGAATAGTAGAGAAGCACTGACAATACTGTTTCACCTGTTGTACGTAGGGTGGCTATGAGTCGGACACCGACTCGATGGCACCTAACAACCACCACCACCATAGCAGGCTGTAACACACTAATCTTAAACTTGGAGACAATCTTCTATGATTGTCTCATGGCCTTTGTAATCCAGAGTCTTTTGTAGCAACCCAGTTTGCTGTAACCTCCTAGCTTTGGCTGATGGCCACTTGGAAACTATTGTTGTTGTTGTTGTTAGGTGCCATCGAGTCAAGTCCGACTCATAGCAACCCTATGTACAGCAGATCGAAACACTTGCTGATTCTGTGCCAGGCAAACGATCTTATTTATGTTTAAGCCCATTGTTGCAGACATTGTGTCAATCCATCTGGTGGAGGGTTTCTGGTGGAGGGTGGAAAACTATGGAGAACTTATTTTATTTTCATATTTTTTGAGTCATGGTCTCACTGTGTAGCCCAGGCTGGCCTGGAACTCCTGTTATAAACCAGGCTGGCCTCAAACTCCCATCAATCCTCCTGCTTTAGCTTCCCAAGTGCTGGGATCATAGGCATGCACCACCACATCTGGTTCACTATAGAGGGCTCAATTGATGCCTTCATGAATATATTTGGCTATCACTTTCTGAACTAGTTTCCTATACTTCCTTGTTGCAATTGCTACATTTGCAGTTACAGAGGTGGTTGCACCTATAATGAAAAAAGCAAGTTATGTCCTTCACAGATGAGGGACATATTTATCTTCAACTAAAGAACTAGAAGAATCAAATTGTATTCTCAGCCACTGGATGCTGTTCACAGACATGCTGGAGGGTGGATAGTGCCTAGATCACTCTATTTTAAGCTAAAGGTTTCGCCTATCTGGATTTCTATTTTTATATTCTTTTAGACCATTTGAAACTAATGATGAAAGGTATGTATTTTTTCAACCTATTTAGGTAGGTGAGAATTGTAGAAATTCAGTGGCAGTTTTCATCTGACATATGTCACTAATAGCCTACTGTGTACCAGGCAAGCTCATTTCAAAAGACACAATGTGGTATATGCTTTGAGTCAAAGGACTCTACTAGATCCATGGTGATCCTGATGGATAAGGCAAGGAAGTTCAGGTTGAATATCCTATCATGAAACTGATGCCTGGAGTTTAGCTCAATTGGTAGAGTGCTGCTCTGCACTTTCTGAGGACCTGGATTCAATTCCCAGCACTGCAAATAAAGGGGAAGGACATAGAAATCCACTCCCTAAGCAATCCCAATACAATCAGCTATTGAAAATCCTATGAGGGTCACTATGAGTCAGACCTGACTTAATGACACCTAACAATAACAACAATCATGAAAACTACTCCAGTAAAAATGATACACACTGACCCAGTGTCTAGTTCTATTTGTTTCAGAAGACTCTAAATTATAGAAGATAAGTGCACATTTCCTGAAAGACCAGTGAACTGAGCAAAATTAAGTCCAGCATTCTCCTCACGAATGACCTCCTATTAATGTCACTGTGAATGCTGCGTCTCCACGTGCTCCTGCATGACCCCTAAACCAAGCCTCAAGGAAGAAAGTCTCAAAAGACCAATGCACACTTCCTCTATTTTGTCAGACTTGACAATGGCTACTTCAACGATTTTATCCAGTGCTCTAGATCATGTTTTGCTGATATTTACATCAGCTTGGAAGTCTAGAAAGGACAACATCTTGCTTATGTAAAAGACATGTTAAGATCTTGTAGCCATGGCATATTGCTGATATTGTTTTTAGGTGCCACTGAGTCGAGTCCAACTCATAGTGACCTTATATACAGCGGAATGAAATACTCCCCGATTCTGTGCCAGGCATGTAATCTTATTTATGTTTAAGCCCATTGTTGCATACACTGTGCCAATCCACCCATTGGAGGGTTTTCCTTTTGTTGTTGACCTGCCACTCTCCCAAACATGTCTTTCTCCAGGGATTGGTCCTTCCTGACTACATATCCAAAATACGTAAGACATACTCTAGCCATCCTTGCTGCTAAGGAGCACTCTGGTTGCACTTCTTCTAGGACAGATCTATCCGTTCTTTTGGCAGTCCATGGTTTATTCAATAATCATCTCCAGCACCATAATTCAAAAGCATCAATTCTTTTCCTGTCTCCATTGTTCAATGTCCAGCTTTCACAATCATATGATGCAACTGAAAATACCATGACATGAGTCAGACGCACCTTCGTCTTCAGTGTGACATCTTTACTTTTCAATACTCTAAAGAGATCTTTTGCCACAGCTTTTCCCAAAGCAATGCATCTTTTGATTTCTTGATTGCTGCCTCCACAGGTGTTGATTATAGGACCAAGTAAAGCAAAATTATGGACAACCTCAATCTTTTCTCCATTTATTGTGAAGTTGCATGCTGACCCAGTTGTAAGGATTTTTGTTTTGTTGATGTTTACTTGAAATCCATACCAAAAGCTTGTTCTTTGATCTTCATCTAGAAATTAACCTACTATCTAGAAATTAACCTACTATCAAGAAAATTCTTCCTTTTGTATATTATTTTTACAATCTTACAAATCCCTTTCATCAATTTTTTTTCTGCCTCAGATAAGAGTGAGGATAAAGAAAGAGAGATGAGAATGGCTAATGCCAAAAATGCAGAAAAATCTCTGAACAAATGCTTCCCATTACTGGTCTTTTTAGTGTTGATGCTTGATTCCAAATAAAAGACGAAGAAAGGGACACCATGGGTAGAAAAGGATTATTTATTTTAAAGCCAAGACATGAGCTGATAAGAAGACAAAGTTGAGAGTCAATAAAGACAACCTCAAAAACTGCTGTGGAGGGATTAACCAGCAATTTCAAGAGTCCCAAAGAGAAGATGGAATCCAAATTATGAACAAGTCTGTGTTAATGATGGCCAGACTACTGATATTTTCTGATTTGGTAGTTTTTAGTCACATGAAAGTGTTATATAGTGCAGAGGACACATAGAAAGAATATACTTTGTAAACATACTGTTTGGTACGTAGTTGGTGGAGTTAGGCATCATTCTATTGTATGTAAGGTTGCTATGAGTTGTACCTGACATGACAGCAGACAATAACACAATCCTCCACATGAGACACTCAAGATACAAGTTGAAGGATAAAATATCTTTCCTTAATATCACCACAGAATGATGGATAAGTAATGTCAAATAAAGTAAGCATAGTCTTCTGCCTGAATTAGAGCCTGCAAGGCTGGGCTGGATTCATTGCAAGCAAACTTCTTCAAGGCAAAGCTGCCCACAGTGGCAGGGCCTCTAATCAGAATGTTACGGGAGGACAGTTTCAGGTTCAATCTTCTGGTGCCAAACATGTACATGAAAATGGGCAGTGAACTGGGGATATCTTTGCCAATCATCTGCAAACATACACCTTCTTCTCCCCAGTTGGTGGAAGTTCATGGAAAGCCACACATTTTCCACTCCTCCCCGAGCTTCAACTGACATTTGTTGTCTCTTTACTGATTTAGGTATTCTACTAGTTAGAGGCTATTTCTAAATTGAGAAAACTCTTATCAAAGGATTGACTGTGCCATTTATTTCCTTTGTTATGTAGGAAAAGACATCAGTCTCTCTGAAGTTCATTTTTCCTTTTTTGTTGTTGTTAAAAGTGCTATTGAGTCAGGTCCAACACGTAGCCACCCTATGTACAAGAGAATGAAAAACTACCTGATGCCACCATGCACATGATATTTCTTATGCTTAAGACCATTGTTGCAGCAACTGTGTCAATCCATCTAGTGGAGGATCTTCCTTTATTCTGCTGACCCACCACTCTCCCAAACACGATGTCCTTCTCTGGGGATTGGTCCCTCTTGATAAAATACATAAGACAGAGTTGAGCCATCCTTACTTCCAAGGAACACTCTGGATGCACTTCTTCTAGGATGGATCTGTTGGTTCTTTGGGAAGTCCCTGAAATATTCAATATTTGTCTCTAGCACCATAATTCAAAAGCATCAATTCTTCTCCTTTCTCCCTTATTGAATGTCCAGGTATCATAAGTATATGATGCAACTGAAAATATCATGGTATGAATCAGGTGCACCTTCATTTTTGGTGTGATAACTTTACTTTTCAACATTTTATAGGTGTCTTTTGTAACAGCTTTTCCCAATATAATGTGTCATTTCATTTCTTGACTACTGCTTCTGTGGGTGTTGATTGTTGAACCAAGTAAAACAAAATCTTGGGCATCCTCAGTCTTTTCTCCATTTATCAAGAAATTACTTATTGACCCAGTTGCAAAGACTTTTTTGTGTTCTTGATGTTGAGGTGCAATCTATATTGAAGGCTACATTATTTAATCGTCAGCAGCAAGTGCTTCAAATAACTTTCAGCAAGTGAAGTTGTGTCTTCTGCATGTTGCAGGTTGTTAATGAGTCTTCCTTCAATCCCGAAGCCACATTCTTCTTCATAAACTCCAGCTTTTTGGATTATTTGCTCAGCATAGAAATTGAATGAGAGAAGGACCTGGCAATCCACTCCCAAGGCAATCCAGAAACAGTCAGCCATTGAAAACCCTATGAGGGTCACTATGAGTTGGATACTGACTCGACAGCACCTAACAACAACAACAACAACAATAATAGAAATTGAAGAGGTACAGTGAAAGGACACAGTGCTGATGCACACATTTTTTGACTTAAACCAAGCAGTATTTCCTTCTTCTGTTCGAATGACTGCCTCCTGGTCCATCTACATATTCCTCATTAGTACAATTAAGTGGTCTGGTATTCCCATTCTTCATAATGTTATCCATAATTTATTGTGATCCACGTAGTCAAATGCCTTCGCATAGTTGCTAAAACATAGATAGACATCTTTTTTATATACTCTGCTTTTGGCCAATATCCATCTGACATCAGCAATGATATCCCTGGTTCCACACCCTCTTCTGACTCAGGCTTGATTTTCTGTCAGTTCCCTATCAATATACACAACAGTTGTTTTCAAATGATCTTTAGCAAAATTTTAGTTGTATGT
Source organism: Pedetes capensis (assembly GCA_007922755.1). Taxonomy (NCBI): domain Eukaryota; kingdom Metazoa; phylum Chordata; class Mammalia; order Rodentia; family Pedetidae; genus Pedetes; species Pedetes capensis. Next base: position 48,582 of record VMDO01013164.1, on the reverse strand, counting down.
GATATTAATGATATTGTTTGATTTCCACATTTGGTTGGATCCCTTTTCTTGGGAATAGGCTCAATATGTATCTTTTCTAGTCAGTTGGCCAGGTAGCTGTTTTCCAAATCTCTTGGCATAAACAAGTGAGCACTTCAAGTGATGCATCTCTTTGTCAAAATATCTCAATTAGTATTCCATCTATTCCTGGAGTCTTGTGTTTATCCAGTGCCTTCAAAGCAGCTTCCACTTCTTCCCTTTATTACTATTGGTTCCTGATCATATGATACCTCTTGAAATGATTGGTCATCCACCAATTCTTTTTGGTATAATGACTCTGTGTATTCCTTCCATCTTCTTTTGATGTTTCCTGCATCACATAATATTTTCCCTGTAAAATCTTTCCCTATTGCCACTCGGGGCTTGAATTTTTTCTTCAATTCTGTAAGGTTGAGGAAAATAGTGTGTTCTTCCCTTTTGGTTTTCTACCTCCAGGTCTTTGCACATGTCAGTAAAATATCTGATTTTGTCTTCTTGAGCTACCCCTTGGAGGGAGAGCTGGCAGCCCATTCCCATAATAATTAGCCAATGAAACCCCTATGAATAGCAGAGAAGCACTGTCAAATGTAGTGGCAGAAAATGAGGCCTCCAGGTTAGCAGGCATTCAAAAAATGACTGGGGAAGAATTCCCTCCTCAAAGTAGAGTCTACTTTAATCAAGGGAATGGCGCAAAGCCTCTGTGACCTCCATTTGCTGATGTGGCACAACTCAAAATGAGAATAAACAACTGTAAGATCCTATTAATAATTGAAGCATGGAATGTATGTACTATGAATCTAGAAAAGTTAGAAATCATCAAAAATGAAATGGAGCACATAAATATTGACATTCAAGAAATCTTTGAGCTAAAATTGACTGGTATTTGTCATTTTGAATTAGGTAATCACATGGTTTACTATGCCGGGAATGATAATTTAAAGAGAAGTGGGGTTGCATTCATTATTAAAAAAGATATCTCAAGGTCTGCCCTGAAGTTCAGTGCTGTCAGTTATAGAATAATATCTGTATACCTCTAAAGAAGGCCAGTTAATGTGATTAATGTTGTTCAAATTGACACACCAACTACTAAGGCCACAAATGAAGGTAGGGAATAATTTTACCAGCTCTTGCAGTCTGAAATAGATCAAACATGCAATCAGGATGCACTTATTACTGGTGACTAGAATTCAGAAGTTGAAAGTAAAGATGGAGGCTTAGCAATTAGAAAATATGGCCTTGGTAACAGAAATGATGCCAGAGATTTCATAATAGAATTTTGTCAAACCAATAATTTTTTTATTGTAAATACATTTTTTCATCAACATAAACACTGAAAATATACATGCAACTCACCAAAAGGAACATGGAGGAATCAAATTGACTATATTTTGGGAAAGAGATGGTGGAAAACATCAATATCAGAAGTCAGCACAAGACCAGGTGCTGATTATGGATCAGACCATGAATTCATCATTTATAGGTTCAACCTGAAACAGAAGAAAATTAGATCAATTGTTTGTGAGCCCAGTTATGACCTTGAATATATCCCACCTGAGTTCAGAAACCATCTCAAGAACAGATTTGATGTGTTAGATACTAATGATCAAAGACCAGATGAGTTGTGGCATGACACCAAGGACATCATTCATAAGCAAAGCAAAAGGTTATTAAAAGACAGGGAAGAAAAAAGAAAAGACCAAGTTAAATGTTACTTTTGTAAATCCATATAATTATGCTACTTTGGTTCACCTCTGTATATGTAAAAAATCATATGTTCTGAACCATGACTATTATCAACACTTACTTCCTATTGGTCAGGATTAGAACTTTGACTTTTAAATTTGGATATCACCCTAGCAAACCAATTATATATAATTAAGAGATAAATTGTGAAAATTTGTGTCCAGAATTTGACCAATTGACACACTTGAAAGTTGTTACTTTTACCGACTCTGAAGCAAAGGAGGGCCTTGTGTGCCTCTTACTGAGAGGTATGTTATCAGTTATTTGTTGAAGTGTAACACGCCACTCCACAACTTACAGGCTTAAAGCCCAATTGTTGCTGTTGCTGTTAGAGGCCATCAAGTTCAGTGCAGCTCATAGATACCCTATGTACAACAGAATGAAACACTACCTGACACTCAGCCATGTGCTCCATGTTTTCATGTTTGAGCTCATTGTTGTAGCCACTGTGTTTCTTCTCATTTTGAGTTGTGCCACATCAGCAAAAGGAGGTCCCAGGGCCTTTACTCTATTCCCATCATTAATGTCAGCTTTACTTTGAGGAGGCAACTCTTCCCCATTTGTCTTTTGAATGACTTCCAGCCTGTGGCACTCATATTCTGGCACTATATTTGACAGTGCTTCTTTGCTATTTGTAGGGTTTTCAATGTCTAATTATTTCAGAAGTGGGACTTCTGAAACATCTCCCTAATTTCTCTTAGTCTGAAGCTCCGCTGAAACCTATCCTGCATGGATGGCACTGCTGGTATCTGAAATGCCAGTGCCATAGCTTTCAGCATCACAGTAACACGAAAGCCCCCACAGCATGACAAGCTGACAGATGCATGGGGATAAAGCCCAATAGTTATGTATTATTTCTCATGAGTCTACAGGACAGTTGGAGGTTCTGCTGTGGTTGGGGGACAGGGCTCTCCGATATTACCAGGAATCTCTGTTGCACTGTCCTCAGTGGGGGTTTAACTGGGGTCTGGGTGATTTGGGACAGCCAAGGCTAGAATGTCTCTGACTGTCTTCCCCTTCTCACATCTCTCACACCCTCCAGAAGGCTAGCCCAGAAGGTGCTCATACTGAGACAGAGGTGAGAAAAGTAAGCCTTGTGGGACAGCACACAGAGAAACGTCTATCTGTTTTCCAAGCCTCATCTTTTGTGACATGTACTCACCTACTCTTAGACACTGAATGATTCTGTCCCCTCAAAAGACGTATGTTGAAGCACTAATATCCAATGGGATGGAAATAGGAGGTGCAGCCTTTCAAGGGTGGAGCCCCTGTGATGGTTTCAGGGCCTTTGTGAAGCAAGAGACAGTAGAGCTTCCTCTCTCCATCTGAGTAGAGAGCTGCTTGCAAACCAGGAGGATTTCTCACTGAGAACCAAACCTGCCAGCACCTTGATACTGGGATTCCTGGCCTCCTAAACTGTGAGGAATGAGCATCTGTATTTTAAGCTCCCCATCTATGGCATTTGGTTATGGCAGCCTGAGCAGACTGACTCTTTCCAGCTCCTTCCTTGGCCAAAACAAATCACTTGCTGAGTTGACAGTGAAAATAGAAAGAACTATAAATTAGAGGGCACAGGGCATGCACACAGGGCAGCCATTATGGGGAACTATTTATTTGATGAATATACTACTTTCTATGGTCGCACAGGAATCCTACAATCTGTGGGAGTCTTAAGACTTGCTCTTCCAGAATTCCACTTTAAGCATACATAGCAGGAAATCATTGGTAGTCATTGTTATTATTTCTCTTGGGCAATATTGCTTGGTTTATGAAGGAATGATATGTCATTTCTTTTTTATTTGCCTTTTTCAAACATGACAGCAGGTAGCAGGAATACATCAGGCGATTCTAGTTAGGGGGCATCATTGAAAAGCTAAAATTTAGTGACTGGATGGTCAATTTTTAACTTCCAGTTTTTCATTACATATGAAATATACTCATTGTAGGGAAAAACAAAACTATAGTAAAATAATCCATAATCATTCTTTATAGAAATAACTACTATTACCATCTGGCAAATTACTCTAAGATTTTTGTCTACACATCTAAATACGTACATAAACATCTTATAAATATGTTTTCCTGAACTATGTGATCCTATTGCTAAACTCTTAGAAATATTGAAATAAAATGTTCATCTACTACTGTTCATCCTCCTGTAGAGGAGACTGTGTTTTCCCAACCTGAGTATTATAACCTATAAATATCTGCCAATCTACCAAGTGAAAATACAGATTATTCATAAAAATCTTACTGAGATTTTCTTAATGTTGCATTTCTTGGCTTCAGCCTTAGAAAAATCTCATAAGGAAAGAATATTTTATGTCTCAACACTACTTTCTTCCTACCATGCAATATTTGTTGTCTAAGAGTTATGTTTCTAGTATTTTCTATAGAAAGAGATTGGAGTAAATAATTCCTTTACTGAGCTATTCTTAGGGACAAGGATGGGCAGAATTCCTTTCCTATGTAGTGATGATGCAATATAATAAAAAGGAATGTGATTTTCCTAAGCATGGAGTAGTATTCAGGTGATGCTTTTTCGAGAAGCCACGCTAGAAAAAGACACTTCCAAACAAAAATGACCACAACACCTTGCAATCACATCTTTTGCTTTCTTGAATCATCTTTACATTTAGTCCTGAAAGACATACTTCCTGGAAAATTATGATGGGTGAATAAAAATAATATCCTATTTAAATATCATGTGCCCTTAATAATGCCAAATATTCTGATATTCTACCTGTTTCTTCTCTTTGAAAGAAGAAAAAGAAGAAAGAAAATATGAAATACTTACCATATGATTAATGTTTATATGTTTATACATGCCAGTGTTGTAATTTTATTTTAACACAAGTCTATTGAAAGTAATGGGCTGAAGTTTAGCTCAGTTGGTAGAGTGCTGCTCTGCCCTCTCTGAGGACCTAGGTTCAATCCCCAGCACTGCAAAAATGGGATTAGGACAGGGCAATCCATGCCTGAAGCAATCCCAAAACAATCAGCCCTGGAAAACAATATAAGGTTCACTATGAGTCAGACCCTACTCGATGGCACCTAACAACGACATTGAAAGAAAGCATCTATTTTTCCAGTCAGTACATACTGAGCACCAATTATTGTCCTCTTCTTGATTTTATGGTTTTTGGACTCTCGGTCTAGTGCTGGTGACAGGACATATAATAAATGAGAGAACAGGAAAAAAATTGAATAACAATAAGTAATATGGAAACAATAATATAGTAATGTCAGCCATTGAAAACCCTATGAGGATCACTATGAGTTCAACTCGACTAGACTTGATGGCACCTAACAACAACAACAATGTGACACAAAGTGACAGACTTGGCTGGAAGACTAGGGAAAGCAACTCTGCAGAGGGCATTTATACTGAGACTTGGATGATAAGTTTATCACTTAGTCCTCTTCCTCTAATATCCAGTAGAGAAATTTTACTTTTCCTTTTATTCTAATATCCAATAAAGGAATTTTACTTTCCTTTTAATTTGATAATGCAAAATTACCATGTGGGAGTAATTAAAATGCAGGGGATTATTTAAATGAAGGAAGTCTTAGTTAGCTTTTCATAATCATGATAAAAATAACTGTTAGAAACAAGTTAAGGGAGGTAGGATTTATTTTGGCTTATGGTTTCAGAGGGTTTAGTCCATGGCTATTGGCCTCATGTGCTTGGGTAGAGCATCATGGCATGGGGAAGTCTCTTCTTCATTTGGTAAATAGGAATCAGAGTAAAAGCCAAACAGGAAGGGGCCAGGGGTAATGTACCCTCAAGGACTCATCCCCCAGTGACCTCCTTGCTCCTACTAAGTACCACCTCCTGAACTTTCCAGAACCTCTAAAAGTAGTGCCAACAGCTGTGGTGCAATTGCTCAAAACAGCCTGTGAGGAACTTCTCACATTCAAACTATAGCAAGGTCTATATCAACCTAAAATTAAAATATTCCATATCAAAATTATGGGGGCCTAGGAGAGGCCTGTGCTTCTGTATCTGTCATGTTATAGGGAAATTATACACAGATCCTCACGAATTTAGAAAACTAATGCAAGTGAATAGATTAATATGAGTTTTAGATTGATGACTATGACAATTAGAAACAGAATGAATGACTTTAAAAAATTATCAAAATGAAACTCGGTGTAATGGAAAAAAGAAAAGGAGAAAACAAAAAATAAACAGGTTAAATGTGGTAGATGGACATTGTGCAATATTATTTAGCAAGACAAAGCCATGCATATATAATATATGATTAAATCATCGTGTGGAATGAACATAATAAAGAACATTCAATGTAGTTCCTGAAGTTCTAGTCAGCGAAATAAGACAAGGAAAAAAGAGACACACAAACTACTTTATTTTCCTATTTAGGGGTTATTTGATTATATTAACATAACAAATTACAAAGGATCTACAAACAAAATAAAACCTCCTGGAACTAAGTTAGTAGAGCAGTATTGCAAGATATAAGATTAACGCAAAAAATCAATCACATTTCGATGACCTTGTGAAAACTGAAATTAAAAGCAAAATATTATTTATAAACACTTAAAACTAAATGAAATGCATGAGTTCAAACATAACAAAATGTGTGGAATCTATAAGCTGAAAATTACAAAATGCTGATGAAAGAAAAAAACTATAATTGAAGAAATTGGCTATGTACATGGATTAGAAGTTTCAACAGAGTAAAGATGTTGATGCTCCTGAAATTGATCTATTGGTTTAATGTAAATTCTGTACAAATTTCATCATTTTTTTGTGCACTCATACAATACTTATTCTAAAATTTACATCGAAAGATCAAGGACCTAGAAAAAACTAAAACAATTCTGAAAAAATACCCAAAGAATAAAGTGAAAGCAATTATTCTTCTTGATGCTAATATTCACTATATAGTTACAGTAATATTTCTGTAGAGATATTTCTGTAGGGATATTTCTGTAAGGATAGATACCTCTATCCCTGGAGCAGAATATAGAACTCCAAAGTAGATTCATACAAATATGACCAAGCTTTTAAACAAAAGATCTTGAGGCATTTAGATATCCAGAGGCAAAAATGTGAGCTTCAACCTAAAACTCAAACCTTACACAAAAATTAACCAAAAAAAGAAAAAAAAAACTGGATCATTAACTTAAAAGTAAACAAAATATAAACTTATTTAGAAAATAATTGGAGTAAATCTTCAGGTTTTAGAACTAGGTGAATGATTTTGGACTTGATGTCAAAATCATGATTCATTTTTTAAAAACTAATAAGTTAAACCTAACTAAAATTTAAAACTTTTGCTTTACAAGGATCCTGCTAAGATTAAGGGTACAAAAATCTGGCAACAGAATAGGGGAAATATTGGCAAATTACATTTTCTACAAAGAAATATTATCAAGAACACATTAAGAATGATTAAATCTCAGGCTGAGCATGGTGGCACATGCCTGTAATCCCAGCAACTCAAGAGGCGGACGCAGGAGGATCACAAGTTTGAGAAGAGGAAGTCTGCATAATTTAGCATAACCCTTTCTCAGAAAAAAGTGAAAAAAAAAAAAATGAACTGAGGTTGCAACTCAGTGGTCCAGCACTTGCAAAGATTGCAAGAGCAAGGCCCTGGGTTGTACCCCCAGGACCTCAAAAAGAAAAAAAAAAAAGAAATAATGTAAATATTATTTACTGATTCCAGCAGCACATGGAGTGACTAATTCAGAAACATGTGCCATTCACACACTGAGCAATTAAGTTCTTTTTAAAATTCAATCATCACTGTTTTCCTCCTTCCTTCATACTTAGTGCTTGAAAGTTTGTTCATGCCATGATGACTATATGGTCTACACGTGTATGTATGTGAAACAACCCAGACAATCATGAACACAGCATTAGGACAGGTCTTGACTGCCTGAAATCCACACTTGAACTGATGCTTTCCTCTTTGCCTCACTTGGAAGCATCACAGGTAAGCGTGACACCTCACACAAGTTTTAGCACAGTGGTCAAGTGCCAGGCAAATGGTCTAGCACCAAACCAGAATCCTCTAGAAAATATTGGTCAAGGACCAAATGTTCTGGACAGTTTGAATGCTGAGGTACCATTGCACTCCCAGCCAGGGACATTCACCTGAGCCTCAAGGTCCAGAGATTTTACTGTAGCTTCATTATGTAGGCAAATTGATTGAGTCATTGGACATGTGACTTGATCTTCAGCCCGTCTCACTTCTCAGAGATTAGGCTAACATCACATGGTTCAAAGCATTATGCCTATAATCACAAGGCTGGTCTATCTGGCAAGGCCAGCCCCCATCCTGAATCATCTAGTTAGCATAAACTGTCTAGGGCTGCACCATGAATCTCATTAGCAAAAACTATCAAGGTCCACTAGGAGTGACAAGGCACCCCTATGACTCAGGAAACTATAATAATTTAGGGGTTACCTCCTAGCATCTGGGAACTGATCACACAGCAACTTTTATCACACAGCAATTTCCTATGAATTTATAACTAATTAAAAATACAAAGCTGGGTATGGTGGCACACATCTGTAATCCCAACCACTGGGGCGTCTGAGGCAGGAGGGGCACAAGTTCCAAGCTAGCCTGGGCAGCTTAGGGAGACCCTGTCTCAACATAAAATAAAAACAGCTAGGGTTGCAGCTCAGCGGTAGAGTTCACATGAAGGCCTGAGTTCCATCCCCAATATAGAAAGAGGTTTACAATTTTTTTAAAAATATTGCCCACAGTAGTGATGTAGGCAAAACTGTGGCCCAATAACAGTGTTGGGTATGAGAAATGAATTGAACAATCAGATACAAAGAACAATTCACCCACACAGGAGCATCTCCCTGCATGAACCATTGATGTAAAGATAAACGTGCACACACATGTACACAGATACACACAAAATAAAGACTGAAAGAAAGAATGAATGAATGAATAAGATGACCGTACTATCAGAAGAGAATATTGGGGTGCAAATCTATAAAACCATGAAACAAAATCTAAACACCCTTACAAACTGTTCAGAATTAATACCACATGCATAGTTAGTGACAAGCAGAAAATATACAAGGCATGTAAGCTCTTGACATATAAGTAGTCCCTGTACACCCAGAAGAAAATAAAATACAAAGTAGGGGTGTAAATAGGCAAATGTCAAAGCAACAAATTTCTACAAGAAGCATATGTACAGAGTCTCATTATTGCCCAGGAAATGCAAAATAAAATCCTGAGAAATCACATTTCATCCATTTGATTGCTGAAAATGTACAAGCCTCTAGGACTGGTGATGGAAGAAATGCCCTCATACTCTAGAACTGAAAACAATGTAAACAGAGCAAGCACATTATAAAGCAAATTGACATGAGAGGTTCCCTATTGGGCACATATTAGTATAGATTCATTTCAGTTATTAACTAAAACAACATGGAAAAATTATAGAGTTTTCCTGAAGCAAACCCATAATAATTACTTGGGAAAGATATTTTTTAAAGTATGGTTTATTGCAAAAATCTTTATTGATTTATGGGAAACAAGTTTAATGTGAAAAGTGAATTCAAATAAGTCCATCATCCCCACAAAAGTCTAATTCTTAAATATTCCACCTAGTTACATTATTGCCACATTTCAAGATTAATATGTGATGAAAACATCAAAGAGAACTTTTGGCTTTTTTTTTTTTTTTTTTTTGACAAGCTCTCATTATGTAATCCAGGCTGGCCTTGAATTCGTGACTCTTGTACTTCAGCTTCCTGAGTGCTAGGATTGATTACAGACATGCATCACCAACACAGAACTTGGCCAATCTTTAATCACAGCTGAACAGAGATCATTGAGGATTATATTTAAAGTTATTCCCTGTTTTTGGGGGAATAATCAGTATAAATGAACTGTCTTAGGAATCCTTTGCCCTTATACTGATCTGGTTTCATTAAGTGTACCATATATTCTGCTATATGGGCCTGGGTTTTAGCTCAGTTTGTAGAGTACTGCTCTGTGCACTCTGAAACCCTGGATTCAATCCCCAGAACCCCCAAAATGGGAGAACGACCTGGAAACGCACTCCCTCAGCAATCCTGAAACAATTAGCCATTGAAAACTCTATGAATAGCATAGAAGCACTGACATAGTGCTGGGCATGGCACATTGTTGGAAAGTGTTTTGTTCTGTTGTATGTGGGGTTGCTATGAGTCAGACCAAACTCGGACAACACCTAACAACAACAACAACATTCTGGGATGTGAAAATTATAAGACAGTCAATGGGAAGAGCCAATATGTAATTTGTTACTGTAAGGAAAGCTATTTTTTAATGAAATGATGATTCTTCTTAATTGTTTAGAGCTTCCCCATTCCAAAAAAGGAAAACCCCATGTCCTTTTAGGCCATGAGATATTCCATATTGAAATATGTGTTTTTCAAAAGGTTTTTTTAGAAATAATATTACTAGGCAACTATTTACTTTTGGCCAAATAGCACATTTTATGGAACACAGACTTCAATAATAAAAGTAAATGAAAATTTCATCAGATGGCACATGTTGCTGTTAAAGATTACTGGAGAATGTATTATTGAATTGGTGGTATTAGATTTCAAAAGAATTACTCAACCTAAGTCTGAACTGGGGGTTAAGGATTACACAAGCAGTAGACCTTCTCACTTCCTTTAATCCCTCCTTAGAATCTCCTGAACTAGTTATGTCATTGAATTTGTGGTGCACCTGTATCTTCCAGTGTGGTACAGCAGGACAGGTATCTGAGTTTAGACTATGTAAGACAGAGGTCAGAATCAGGAATGAAGAGGCCAGTGGGAGCTTACCATAGCTGAGGGAATTTATATTTCACAGTTGAGGTGGCACAATGGAACAATCACTGGAATGAAGTATTTGCACAATAAGAATGATTCCATTCATATTTTGGGAGGAAACATCTGGTTAATAGTGCTGAAGCAAATTTCTGGATGTCCATGGTGATAATGAAAATTGGCTTCATTTTCCTTCAAAAGGAGATGATAATGGAAAAAGAATCCTAATAGCATACTCTAAATTGTTGATTTATAAGGTGTAGCCAAGGTCTAGGAAAATGAGAAGGGATTATGACTGAATTCTAATAAGATATTTAAGAGCAGTAGCTATGCATAAATGAGCCATATGAAGTAATTTGGATGAGTCTATCAGGATCTACTGGCAAGGATAAAAAGCAAGTTGGAAAAGGATGATAAAATTTATACACAGTTCAAAAATTATGTAATGAATATGGGTGTAAAAATATGGAGGGTGCTGGGTGTGGTGGGTCACACCTGTAATCCCAGCGATTTGGGAGGCAGAGGCAGAAGGATCACAAGTTCTAGGTCAGAGGCAGCCTACATAATTTAGCAAGACCTTGTCTCAAATTACAAAGTAAAAAATGGGCTGGAGATGTGGCTCAGTGGTAAACCACCTGCAAAAGCATGCAGGAAGCCCTGGGTTCAACTCCAAAGTATCACAAGAAAAGGAGGGAAATATATAAATATATATGCATGATCATCTGAATGATCATATTAATTTACCACTGTATAATTTTCTCTGGTATCAATATATAATAATATATCAATGCTATTATTGGTGGACATTTTGGATACTTAAATTTCACCATTGTAAATATAACTGTACTGCATTATTACATAGGTATATGTTTCCCTAAGGAATATAAGAATATGGAATTGATATTCAATGGTATTTTCAAATACATTAAGGATATTAAACATGTTTCTGTGATATGAGCTGCAATTTTTTTCTCAGATGTTCACTTGGCTTTTTACTTTATGTTATTTGATGTGCAAACACATACATTTTTATCTAACTGACTTTGTCAATCTTCATTTCTATTATTTCTAAGTTTGGAGTTAAAATTATAAAAATATTCCTTCTTCTAAGATAATTATAAAAATTCCAATGTTTTCTTTTCCTGCTTTTCATTTTCATCCTTTCTGACTGACTTTGTTTTAGGTATTTCTCTTTTAAGCCTGATAGAAGGGATCTGTAAAATATGATTTGTCTTTGAATATCTGTGCATATTTTTCTACTTGTGATACCTGAACTATTTGGACTTATTCCAATCATGTCATTTTTCTATTTGCCATCTTTTATTTGACATTAATTTTTTCCTTCCTGTCTGCTATTATATTGTGAACTTTATTAAAAACTACACTCTTCATTACTTCTTTTCTGGTTTAAATATTATAAATCATATTGAACAATTCTCTTACATTCCTTCTTTGAAATGTCTAAATATATTCAATATTCTTCCCCCCTCTCCAAAACTTGGAAAGATGCTTAGAACTCTTTAACATTCCTATCCTCCAGCTTGTTATAACAGTATTATATAATACTTCCCAATCCTTGTTTTACAATTTAAGGTTTTACATAAGGCTTATAGTCAATATTTAATGAAATTTCCTGGGACTTAATCAATTACAGAAGATTTTGTTTGTTTGTTTGTTTCTTGGTTCCTACAGCTTCCTTCTTTAGTTTTCTTCTTGTTGAAAAATACATTTAGTAGTTCTTCTAATGGGAGTCTGTGGGGGGGGTAAATTCTGATGATTATAAGCATGAACAGTATTTTTCTTCACCCATGAATAATAGTTTATCTGTGTAGATGGTTTATAGTTATTTTCCTTCAACTTTAAATATATCATTCGCTGTCTTCTAGTATCTGTCATTGCTCATATCTCTTGCTGGCTTAATTGGTCATTCCACAGTTGATTTAAAGATTTTTCTCTTTATCTTGATGTCCTATAATTTCACCACTATCTCTATCCATTCATTTGTTTTCATTCACTCTGTTTGTTACTCTGAGTATAATTTTGATCTGGAAAAAAATCAGCAATTACTCCTTCAAATTTATTGCTCTGACATGCTTCATTCTGCATTTATCAAATTATTGCATGAGTGTGGGAGCCTCGCTGTGTACTCATAATACTTCCTAGGTGATTTTTTTGTTTGTTGGTTGGTTTCTTTTGTCTTACATTCTGAATGACTTTCCCAGTACTGTTTTCTAATTGACCAACCCCCCTTCAGATTGTTCCCAGTCTAATGTCTATACCAGGCCACCATTGCCCGCTTCTGGGAAACCTAGGATGCTAGCTAGCCTCACTCATTCTTTGATATTTCTGTTCCAAACTTATTCAGATATTTGTTTCTTTTGAGATCAAAAGTCAAGTCATTTTCGCTTGAACTTTGAATGTATTATTGGTGGCTTCCTTGTGTTTGAGGCAGGGCAAATGATTACAGAATGAACTAATATAATCATTTTGTCTATACTCTCTGTACTTGTATTTTAAAGTTGTATGCTTATAAAAGCCTGCAGCCATAGCACTGTGGCTTCCTATCCCATCAGATCTGGGAAGCTAAGCAAGGTTGGGCCTGCTTAGTACCTGGATGGGAGACTGCCGGGGAACACCAAATACTGTAGGCTTGGGAGGAGGACCTGGCAACCCACTCCCAAAAATCACTCTGCCAGTGAAAACCCTATGAATAGCAGAGAAGCACTGATAATAGTGTTTCTCCAGTTGTACACAGGGTGGCTATGAGTCGGACACTGACTGGATGGCACCTAACAACAACATGCTATAAAAATTTGATCAAATATTTAGAATTATACAGAATACATATACATAATCTATATTTTCTTGCCTGCAACAGCCAAAAAAAAAAAAAAGGTTACTTGGGATACCTACATAAATATTGAATACAAGGGCCAAAACACTTTAGGGCATGTGGAGATAAAGTTGCTAAAATACTTAATTAGCTCATTTCAACAGATGTCATGGTGAGTCATTACAGTAAACACCACAGTAAAAATGAGTACTGAATTTTTCCTTCTGTTCACATTCATTTTTATAATATTAAAAATTGTAAGGAAAACAGGACCAAGTTCCTAAATAACAAATAATCATGAAATTGCTTTAATGCCTAAACAACATTGTCTTTCCCCATTATATTTTATTATAGAATATGTTCTCATTTTTAAAGTGGCATCTTTTGGTATCTATAAGTCATTAGAAAATCTTTTACTAACTGCTTTGCAAAACTAGGGTTCAGTCACCATGAATTATCTCTAGTGATTGCTGCCTAATTATATAAAAATATTTTTTTTTATTTTGTGATACTGGGGTTTGAACCCAGGGCTTTGCACTTGCATGCTTTGCAAGTGCTGTACCACTGTACTGCACCTCCAGCTCATTTTTTGTTTTTGAGACAGGGTCTTGCTAAGTTACACAGACTGCCTCTGGTATCGAACTTGTGATCCTCCTGCCTCCACCTCCCAAGTCGCTGGGATTACAGGCATGCACCACTGCACCCGGCTATAAAACTATTTTTTAATAGTGGAATCCTCTGTTTATTTGCACTGCATGGTATTTCACTGGCATGCACAATATAATGTGTTAAATGACATATGAAGTCAAGACAGTAACTTTCGAAATACCTTTCTTTGCCTTTTAGCATTTAAACCTCCTATTAAATTATATTGCTATTACCCTTGGAGTTTATAGTCCACTGCTCTGAATAGAGAAAGGGAAAAGAAGAAAGTTTATTAACATATCCTTAAAACTCTTAAGAGAAAACAGTAGTAATTCCCTAAGTAGTAATAAGCAGCTGTAATCTTATTTAACAGTTATCACCTCAATGAGCAACATATGGCCCTTAAAATAGGTAAGTCCTTCAATACTTATGTTGTTGGCCATGACTGGCCTCTTGTTCATTCATTCAATGTATATCTCTTACAGGGCTGTTGTGTACCTAGCTGTGTGACCACCACAAGGAACTAAATGGGTGAACAGATAAGATTTCAAATTTCTACCCTCATGAAGTTTACAAGGCAATAGGATAAGCATTTTAATTAGTCTCATAAACAATCATGCAACTATAATTGTGACCAGAACAATGACGAATAATTCAGGGAGTAGCTAAGAGAAAATGCCACATGCTTGAGGACGTGACCTATTTAAGGGGATGAGTAATAGAGAAAGGAGTGAGGAAGCTAAGGGCAGCTTTTCAGGGAGAAGGCAGAGCATGAGTGAAATCCCTGGGATGGATGGGTACTTGGTGGAGTGCAATGTCACATGTGTGAGCACAGCAGGGGCCTTGGGATGAGGGTGGGGAGGGGAGAGTGACGAGCTTGAGTCCAGAGATACAGATAGGCACCAGATGACATAGGGGTCCACAGCTTATTTTAATGACTTTGAATGTTATTTAATGTACCATGTTATGGAACAGGTCATCTGTCAATCACAAAACCCATAGCAGTAGTTCCTAATCCTGGACAACCAACAAAATCACTTGCAAATTCTTCAGCTGTACACATTTCAGGGCCTAGAATAAATTAATCTTGAGATAAGGAAGAACATGCTAGCTCAGAGGTTTTGCATTTGTTTATTTAGCTGAATTCAACATCCACTTGTACCTTGTTCAGTCCACTACCTTGCTCTCTGCCATATTCTTGATTACTAAGCTACCCAAGGAATTAGATACTCCTTCAGGAAACATTTGCTTCTCTATTTCATTTTTAACACTTTGTCTTCTGATACACTGCAGTATATCCAAATTCACTTTGCTTTCAACCCTATAACTTCATATATTGCAGATAGAACACTTGAAATTTTTCATCACTTCATAATTATAGGCATAACTTTTTCAAGTACTAAAAAGTTGCAAAAATATGAGGTCTTTTCTCAGTAGTCATATTTGTTGTTGTTGTTAGCTGCCATCCAGTCAGGTCTGACTCACAGCAAACCTACGATTTTCAATGACTGATTGTTTTGGTAGTATTTTGGGAGTGAGCCACCAGGTCCTTCCTCTGAGTAGTTATATATAGTGGAAAAGAACTTAGTACCAGTTCTTTATCTATAAAATAGGGATATTGATGTCTTAAACTCATTATACTATTGGAATGATTTAGTGAGTAATCACCATAGTTAGAATGATACTTCTTTACATGTTTGTTGTTGTTGTTGTTGTTAGGTGCCGTCGAGTCAGTATCCGACGCATAGCGACCCTCATAGGGTTTTCAATGGCTGACTGTTTCGGGATTGCCTTGGGAGTGCATTGCCAGGCCCTTCTCCCATTTTTGCGGTGCTGGGAATTGAATCTTTGCATGTAAGAATTATATATAAGTTCCTTTTATATATGTATTGTTCTAACAGTTATAGATGTAAAAAATATTCTATGTATGTTTAAAATGTTATTTTCCACTTATAATCAAAATACTGATTGTTAGCCATAAAATAATTACTGAAGCTGTTTTTCTGAGAGTGATATGAAAATGAAGAAAAGAACATATGATAAGTATCCTGGGAAGCATTTGTGAAGTTCTGTTTGTTCACTGTTTAAAGCATATTCTAAAAATAAGGAATGCACAAAATAAAATCAGTTTTGAGTTAAAGTAAAAATCAATTTACAATATCTCTTTGCTTCTCATTTATCAAATATTTTTTAAAAATCTAGATATAGATCTCTTAGAATATTTTCAATGGAAATTCTATGTCTTATGCACAATGTATTCAATATTATGGTTGGTTGGTTGGGTTGGGTTTATTGAGACAGGATCTCACTATGTAGCCCAGGCTGGCCTCTAACTAATGATCCTTCTAGTTTGGCTTCCCCAGTTGTGGAGATCAAAGGGGTGAACCACCATGCCTCCCTTAAATATTATTTGTTTGTTTTTCAGTATTTGGAGGATTAACCCAGGGCTTTGCACATGCTAGGCAAGTGTTTTACCACTGAGCTGCATCCCCAGTGCCATTTTTATTTTTTATTTTGAAAGAAGGTCTCACTGAGTTGTTTAGACTGTCTCTGGCCTCAAACTCAAGAGACCCCCTGCCTCAGCCAAATTGTTGGGATTACTGGCTTGTGCCATAGCACCCAGCTTACATGTTGTTTTATGGCAAGCTTCTTTTGTCCAAAATATCCGTAACATCAATGTTTCTCTCCTTGGTTATTGTAGATCAAATGAGTAATTCCCTGGTGACTCAAGAAGTTTCTCAACTCTTCATGTTTATAGACTGTTTGAAGATCATCTTTTGTGAATAATTGTTCATGTCTTTTTCCATTTTTTTCAGCATCTCTTTTTCGTTAGTTTCTTGAAGTTCTTTATATCTTCAAGATAAGAGTCTTTTATGAGTTTTATATATTTCAAATATCTTCTCCTACTCAGTGTCTGGCCTCGACATTTTCCAAGTGTTCACTTTGATTACACCTGATTTTAAATTAGAATAATTGATCAAATTTTCCTCTTATAATTACTGATTTTTTTTGTCCTGTCAAAGGAAACTTTGACAATTCTATGTTTCCAAAGATACTCTCCTAAGCTCTTCAGGAAGCTTCACAATTTGTCTTTCATATTCAGGTCTGACATCTAATTTGAATGGAGAATTCCTGAAGGAGGTGTTGAATTAGGAGTTCAAAGGATATAAGCAGTGATTTTTAAAATATATGGTCATTATTTACTTCCATTTACTCACTAACTTATTCTGTTATTTGTTCCTTACGTCTCCATTCCTCCATTCTGGGGCCATTCTCCTTCTACCTCAAAAAGTTTTCCCATATTATTTCTTTTAATTTAGGTCTGCTACTGACAAATTCTTTAATCTTTCTTTTATCTGAAAATGTTTTTATTATTTCTTCATTTTATTGGTAATTTTACTAAGTTAATTTAAATTTTAGGCTGCAAACTTTTCCCTTTCAGCATCTGAAGATGTAATTAATTTTTCTTTGGTCCCTTTTATTTTAGTTGATAAATCAGCCTTATTTTTACTCCTTTGAAGGCAAATTATTTTTAATTTCTTTTTGCTTTTAAGATTTTTCTTTGTCTCTTGGTTTCAGCAGAGTCACTGTGATATACATTTTTTGTAATTTTGTTTTACCATGCTTGAGACACCTTTAACTCTATAGTAAGTAACTGATATCTTTTCCCTGATTTGGAAAAGGTTTACCCATCATCTGTTCAAAAACAATACTCTTTCTGATCTTTGTACCCTCTCTCTTGTACAGTTCAAAGACATGTGCATGAGAACTTTTCACTGTTACATGTCTCATAAGTGTTTTTTTTAATTAATTAATTAATTAGTCTTTGGACATTTCTATATGGACATGTTATTCTGGCATATTTTCCATTCTACTAATCCTTTCTTCAACTGGGTCTAATATACTATTGAACATCTTTGTAAATTTATAAACTTTGTATGTTGAGTTCTAAAACTTACATTTGGTTCTTTTTTATAGCTTCTTGTTCTTCCTATAATCACCTTGTCACCTAATTCCTGAAAATGTTAATTATGCTTATGATACTTATTTTCAGTATATTTCTGATTATTTTAATGTCTGAATTTCCTATGATCCTATTTTTCTCCTTTTTACTCTCTTCCTTCTTCCAAACCTCCCTTCCTTCCACCTGTTTTAGCTCATGTGGTCCTATTTCCTAATATTTATGGTAATGTTTGATTGCATGCTTGACATTGTGCATAAAAACTATAAAAATAACTTTAGGCTCTTGCTGATGCCATGTCCCTCCATAAAGATTTTTCTTTTAGTTCCAGTAAGCAGTTATGTAAGTAGGATCAACTTTAGATAAGCAGATTGAGTTAATTTTATGGTATGCTCCAGACATGTGGAAAGAAAATATACATGTGATTCACTCCAGTTTGTGGAGTGTATGTAACCAGGTCTTCAGAGGTTCTTAGAGAAAACCTCCTCCTCAATGGGCCCTAACCTTCAATTTTTGTAGTTCAAGACATTAAGACTTCCAAATTAGCACTCAGCTTTTTAGCCTATCTATGTGATCTGACAAATGGTCAGGTTAAAACTGTATCACTTGTATTTTCTTTTTTTCTCTCCAGGATCTTAACATCTCAAGATCTTGATGCCTGGATGGGTTTTTGATACTAACATTTGTTTTTCATCTCCAGCAATTATAGTTGATCTCAGTGGGAGGACTGGTCAGCAGGAAGCTAAGCTTGCCTTTATTGGAAATGTAAACATTCTAATTATATTTTAATGACATGTTTTCTATTTAAGAAGATAAAAAGAAACACTTTTACAGTAATTAGGAGTTTGAAGAGGTTCCTTTAAACTTTTTTCTGTGACAAAACCAGTAAATTTTTGGCCAAGTTGTTGCATATAGTACTTGTTGTTAGATGCTGTTGAATCATGTAGGACTCATAGTGACCCTTATAGGGTTTTCAATGGCTGTTTTGGGATTGCCTTGGGAGTGGATTGCCACAGCCTTCTCCCATTTTTGAGGTGCTGGGAATCAAACCCGGGACTTCAGAGACTGCAAAGCAGCACTCTACCAACTAAGCTATCTCCCAGCCCCATATGGTACTTGGGAAAAAAGAAAAAGAAAGCAAATGGGCTCTTGACCTTACTCTTGCTCTGGTTTTGACTCTATTTTGATTTTATGTTTCATGGGTTTTTTCAGACTCCAATCTAACTTTATGGAGTTATTACAACACAAAACAATGCAAGTGAACTTAGAATTCAATATTTTCTTGTAATATTTTAACATTTTCCTTTATTAAATCCTGTAGTTCTGTTTGGTCTTTGTTGTTGTTACGTGCCATCAAGTTGAGTTCAACTCATAGTGACCCTCAGGGTTTTCAATGGCTGACTGTTTCTTGGGATTGCCTTGGGAGTGGGTTGCCACGTACTTCTCCCATTTTGCGGTACTGGGAATCGAATTCAGAACCTCAGAGACTGCAGAGCAGTGTTCTACCAACTGAGCTAAATCCCAGCCCCTGTTTGGTCATTACATACTATTATTTCTTCTTCCAGGACTTCTAATTTTTTTTCTTGCCTCTCTTTATTTCCATTATCACCATTGCCACCACCTCAGGTATAAAATTCCTGAATAAGATACACAGTTATTCTTTCAAACTGTGGGTTTCTTCCCTTTAGTTTCCCTAATGTTTTTCTCATAAGCTACCTTTCCTAACACATTACTTTCAGCATAGCATTCCTTGATTACAAACTCACAGTGTGCCTTAACTTCACTGTTCAATAAATTGAAATGCTCACTCCTTTGATCTAACTACCTAACCAAACTTGCTTAATACCACGCTGCTGCCTAATTTCTCTCTATTTACATCAAATAAGCCTTCATTCTTCATCTACTTAACTGGACCCTTTTACTCCACCCTGCTTCAAGTGCTGTTATTCTTACCATCTTTAAGTGTTTGGATAGTTCTTCTATTCCTCTATACACACCACAGTGTACGGTCTGTATTTGTAGGAATGTAGTTTATATTTTCCAGGTTTTTTACTCTACTATAATGAATGACATTAGAAGAATTTCTACCAATACTTTCAAAAGCACCACTGCCCCACCTAAGACAACTGGGCCAATATCTTTACGAAAACAGCAAATCTCTGGTTGCAAAGGTCAAGGCTAGTTTCTTCCTGTTGTTCTATGTATTAAAAATCATTTGTTTAGTCTCAGTGAACTTAATATTATTAACTAAGGGTATTTGTTTCTTTACGATCTATACTTGATTTCCAAGGTAATCTAATTTTCAAATTCATCCTTCCAGTACCTATTGGAATGAGCTATCTAAAACACAAATCAGACCAGTTTAACATGTTTTATTGACATATGCACTGCATATTAACATACTATCTATGAATATCCTTTTCAAGGCTTTTGATAGATTCCTGTCACTTAAACATAAAGTCCAAATTGCATTTATCATTTGTATCATACTCATACCTCCAGTCCATCTAGAAAGCCATACTTCGCACATATGTGTGTATGAACATTCAGGCTATCAAAAAATTATTCAAGTACATTGATATCTTATATGTGACAAAGTATATCTGATTACATTGCATAAGAATCTAACACCTATCTGACAAAGAAATGCTCTCCTTTACTGGCTTGGCAATGTAAGCAGGCATGTTGAAGGAATATACATGCTTGGAAGTACATTTCTCTCCAGTCAAGCTTATGGTGAGACTGCAGCCCTTGCTGACATCTGGACTGTGAGATTGATCCCCTGAAGTAGAGAACCCAGCTGAGCCACTCCCAGGAACCTGACTCACCAAAACTGTGAACCAATAAATGAGCAGCTTTTCAGACTCTAAATTTGTGATCGTATTATTGTACAGCAATAGATAACTTATGCATCATGGTGTTTCCCACTTTTGTACTTTTATATTTATAGCTCCCTCAGCTTTAATGAGGTCACCTATCCACCTTTGTTCAGCTAGCTCTTTGATGAGAAAATTCATCTTTCCTACAAAGCTTGTGAATTCTTTTCTAATTCTGCTTTGTGGAAAATACAAATTATCATTCAGCATGCTGTTTAACCTAATTAAAGCTTTAATTTTTGCATATTTCATATCATATTTGTTCTATGGTTTGGGTCTTTGTTGAGTGTGTCCTCCAAAGGCTCATGTGTTGGTGGTTTGTTCCTTGGTGTCCTTGTTGTGACAGTAATGAGGTGATTGGACTTTTAAGAGATGGAACCACATGGAGAGTCAATCGGCTATAGAGAACATAAACCTGTGAAAAAGTCACTGAAGTTCTCATGGGCTTCTGAGTTAATTCTCATGAGAGAGTTGTTATGAAAGGAGAAAAAGGGAGTTCTTCCCTCTCTCCAGCTTCCTGTCTTGCCATGTGATCTTTCTCTCACACGCTGGTGTCACTATGATGCCATCTATTGTGATGTGATCCAGTTAAGGAGGCTCTTGCCAGAGGCCAAACTGATAAGGGGCACCTAATATTGGACTTTCATCCCTCCAACATAGTAAGCTAAATAAACCTCCTTTTTTTATGTTACCCAGCCTCAAGTATTTTGATACAGTAATGGAAAGCATGCAAATAGAGTGATGCAATTAGATATGTTTATGTTGCTTATACAAACCTTGAGAACAGAGACTGTACCATATTTACTTTTATATCCACCCCACCTACCACTCTGCACAGTATTTTAGGCACCCAAATATTCCTTGTTAAGCTCTCATCATGCATGTCACCACAGCTCTGACTTTACTCTTCTTAGATCATTCCCTATAATGTCCTTCTCTTTCCTTGCTGTTATATAAATCTAATTCCTCATTCAAGGTGAACTGCAATTTTATTACCTCTTGTTGTCTTTGAATATGTATGCTTGGCAGTCTAAAAGTATATAACAAAAGGTGTAGGTTGATTGCAGAGGGTAGGGAAGTTGCCTTGCCTGTCCTTGTTATCATGCCTCACTACTCAGAACTGCTTCCTATTCTCCATTCCATGCTGGTTATAAATACTACCTATTATAACAAATCAAGGCAGCAATAAAAAAACAGACTGTTTTGGTTTCCTTACTGTACTCTAAACCTCCTGTGTTTGATCATTCTTATTTTTGAGAGAGATCAAAAACATGACCATTTTAGCTTAAGTTTCGGGGTGGGGGGGATGTTTGCACAAGTGAGATACAAATGGTTTTATAATATTACTAGGGGAAGATGTATATACTTTGGTAAGAAAATTTCAAAAATGTCAATGAACAATGAATAAAGTACATAGCCAATTTACAGACCAAAAGAACTATATTTTTTGGCTATTTGTCATGCATTGTCTTTATTACCAGTATAATTCTCAAATGCTTTACCTACACACTCCATCTCATTTAACCCTTCCCACAGTCCTATGTGATAGCACAGGGATAATGTGAATGGGATAACTTCTTGGATAACAGCAACACCTTCTTTTATGTGGTTGTAGTGGAGATTACCTAAATTAATATATATAGTGTTCCTAGAAAAGTACCCAACATTAGTGGATTCTGTTTGTTAGCTAGGATTTTTATTATAAAAGAAACTGAGATTAAGTCACTAGGTAAAGAAAAAAATCACTATTAGGTGGAACTGCTGTAGTTGAAATCCAATCTATCCAAACCCAGTACCCATGATTTTAGCCACTATACTATATTGCATGATACTCATTTTTTGCCTGCAGCTGTAGCCCTGTGGCATCCGATCCCGTCAGATCTCGGAAGCTAAGCAGGGTCGGGCCTGGTTAGTACCTGGATGGGAGACCGCCTGGCAACACTAGAAACTGTAGGCTTGGGAGAAGGACCTGGCAACCCCCTCCCAAAAATCAATCTGCCATTGAAAACCCTATGCACAGCAGAGAAGCACTGACAATACTGTTTCTCCAGTTGTACAGAGAGTCGCTATGAGTCAGATACCGACTCGATGACACCTAACAACAACAACAACAACTCATTTTTTAGAAGCTCTTCTAGATAATGAAGTACAATCTGAGGCAATGATTTTTCCATTAAAATAAGCAAGGATTAAAACAAAATTTGGAAACAAATCTCAAAGTTGCCATGTAAGAGAGACCAGTTTTACATGTTGGTGGTAGGAATTTAGATAGCTAGACCTTGATAAAAATTAACTTATAGTATGTAACCTACTATCCAAAGATTCTCTCCTTATGGGTCTACCTTAAGTGGGGGAAAACAAAAAACTGAGTACAAAGATTTTGATGAATGTATTATTTACAATATCCCTGACTGCCTAAGAACATAACAATCATCAAATAAATTGTAGTGTTTGTATTACTGAGTATTTATGGTGTATATTTACATTATTGAATATTATGCTGCTATTAACTTTATGCCTGCCACCATAGCACTGTGGCTTCTGATCTTGTCAGGTATAGGAAGTTAAGTAGGGCTGGGCCTGATTAGTACTTGGATGGGAGAAAGCCGGGGAACACCAGATACTGTAGGCTTGGGAGAAGGACCCTGCAATCCACTCCCAAAAAATCAATCCACCATTGAAAATCCTGTGAATAGTGGAGAAGCACTGACAATAGTGTTTCGCCCGTTATACATAGGGTCACCATGAGTCAGACACTGACAGCACCGAACAACAACATTAAATTCATATTGTTAGATAGTGTTGTCATAGAGAATGACAGATAAAATAATGTTATTTGAAAAGTAGAATAAAATATAGTATTTGGATCAATTTTATAAAAGAGTTACCTAAAAACAAAATTTTATATCCAAAATGAGGTCTATAAAAAATAACATTATAATGAAAATAGAATTTACCTATAGGTGGTATAAATGAGTGATAATGTATATTTAAATGTTAGTTGCCATATCAAGCTCTATGTTGTTGTTGGGTGTCGTTGAGTTGAGTCCAACTCATAGCAATACTCATAGAGTTTTCAATGGCTGATTTTTTTTGAGGTTGCTTCCAGAATGGATTGCCATATCCTTCTCCCATTTTTGCAGTGCTGGGGATTGAACCCGGGTCCTCAGAGAGTACAGAGTAGCACTCTACCAACTGAGCTAAACTCCAGCCCCTGTTAAACCTCTATAATGAACATATATTATGTTTAAAACTAGAAAAAGAATAGTTAATATTGTTGTTGTTGTTAGGTGCTGTGGAGTCGGTATCCGACTCATAGCGACCCTCCGTACAACAGGGGAAACACTATTACCAGTGCTTCTCTGCTGTTCATAGGGTTTTCAATGGCAGATTGATTTTTGGGAGGGGGTTGCCAGGTCCTTCTCCCAAGCCTACAGCTTCTGGTGTTCCCAGGCGGTCTCTGATCCAGGTACTAACCAGGCCGACCCTGCTTAGCTTCCGAGATCTGATGGGATCGGATGCCACAGGGCTACAGCTGCAGGCTAGTTAATATTAGCTAAAAGTAAATTAAAAGCCTACTTCCAGTTTATGAGTTACTGAAGGAATAAAAATGAAGGATTGTGAATAGGTTCAAAATGTTAAGTATTTATCAGATCATGAAAGCAAAATTTGTTAAAGATGATAATCTACCATTGGATATAGTAATGTTATACTTTTCCTGCCTGAAGATAACTCTTTCAGTATTAGAGATGCTGTGACTTGGAAGCAGTCCCATTGCATTTCTCATTTCATGATTCCATAAATTACCAATAGGCACTACCAGAGAGAGGAAGGAAAACACCCACCTCAGTCCATGTCCTAGACTCCTCATTTATTTCCATATCCTGTGGCTATGGATAATGACCAGCCACTTCCAAAGATATCCTTTGATAATCACTGCAAGAGCCCTATAGCTCATGAGCTCATATCAACAGGAATCCCTATTTATAGTCCCATTATTCAACATAGATCATAGTTGAGTCTTTTAACTCAAGCAACAGTGCTATTCAGGAGAAAAGGAGATGCAAAATATTCATATCTTGCCCAAATGTCAGTTATTAACATGTACATATTGCATGTCACTGATGACTTGGTTTGGTAAATGAGCGGAAAATGCTACCTTGTTACTGTGACATAAATAATATGAATCAAAGCCTGACCTTTTATGTTCCCTCCCCAGGAATTCCTGGCTGTCTGGCTCCTTTATGACAGCTTTTATACAAATTTAACCATCTCTAATAATAACAAATAGCTTTCCAAAACCAACAAGCTCCTTTACTTCTCCTTCTCACTGTTAAACTTCTTAGAAAATTACTCTTTGATTTTTCATTTCCTTTTCTGTCACTAAAGAAAAAACTTCCACCTTCAACCATCTACTGACAATCTCTTAGTTACCAACAGTCTTCATATTGCTATATCCTATGGATCTTTTCAGTAATTATTCTTTATCTTAATATAGTATTTGATGGTGATAACCACTTCCTTGTTTAAAATTGCTTTCTTGGCCTCTCAGAAATTTGACCCACTCCTGGAGTCCAAATGGCTGGTGCCAGCATCTTGGCTTCTGGTGAGGGCTTCATTATGCTGCATTAACTCATGGTGGGAAATAAAAAGGGAAATTGGGCACATACCAAAGGAGTATGTGTGTAAGAGAGAGAAAGAGGGGAGGCTGACCTACTTTATAACAATTTGTGTTAGCCAGTTTTTCATGACTGTAACAAAATATCTAAGATGATCATCTTAAAAGAATTTAAGACTTACATAAGACAAACATTTTTAAATGCATGATTCTCTTTTGTGACTTAGAATTAGGCTGAGTCTGTTTAAAAATGTTGTTTTCCCCAATTTAAAGGCCACATAGAAATATCAAAAGGAGAATGCAGAAAATAATCTGTCTCTTTATCAAATTCCAAGACCATACTAAGAAGGTATATCCTTAAATACCATGGTAACTTACAAAAATTACAAAAATGAAGTGAAAAGAAATTCAAGCTTAACAAGTTTATCACAAAATTTTAACAACCAAATACAGAAAATAAGGCACGTGAGAAAATAGGCTTAGAGGAAATCACACCTCAAAAATATTTCCAAATTAATCCAACACTAAATCAGAGGTTTAATGATTGGAATTAATTCCAATTCACTGGCTTGTTGTTGTTATGTGTTGTTGAGTAGGGTCCTAAACATAGCGATCCTATGTACAACAGAACGAAACACTCACCGATTCAGTGCCAGGCACATGATCTTACTTATGTTTAAGCCTATTGTTGCCTTCATTGTGTCAGTCCATCTAGTTGAGGGTCTTCCTTTTTTTGTTATTGTTGACCTGCCACTCTCCCAAACATAATGTCCTTTTCCAGGAATTTCTCCCTCCTGACAACATGTCCAAAATACATAAGACACAGTCTAGCCATCCTTCCTTCCAAGGAGCACTCTGGTTGCACATCTTCTAGGACAGACCTGTTGGTTGTTTTGACAGTCCATGGTATATTCAATATTCATCTCCAGAAACATAATTCAAATGCATTAATTCTTTTCCTGTCTCCCTTGTTCAACGTCCGGCTTTCCGAACCATATGATGTGACTGAAAATACCATGGTATGAGTCAGGCACACCTTGAACTTCCATGTGATATCTTTACTTTACATCACTTTACACAGGTCTTTTGAAACAGCTTTCCCCAATGCAATGTCTTTTGATTTCTTGACTGCTGCTTCTGTGGGTGTTGACTATGGAGTCAAGTCAAGCAAAATCATGGACAACCTCCAACTTTGCTCCGTTTGTCATGAAGTTGCATAAGGACCCAGTTGTAAGGATTTTTGTTTTGTTTATGTTGAAGTACAATCCATACAGAAGGCTGTGTTCTTTGGTCTTCATTAGTAACTGTTTCAAATCCTCTTCACTTTCAGCAAGCAGAGTTGTGTGCTCTGCATAGTGCAGGTTGTTGATGAGTCTTCCTACAATTGTGATGCCACATTCTTCTTCATATAGTCCAGCTTCTCAGATTATTTGCTCAGCATAGACATATTTCTTCCATTCATTTGACTTAATCCAGGAATTATAGTGAGACCTTTCATAGCCCACCATGGTTTTCTAGACACAAAGCACTCCTAAAATATAATCCATTCAGTTGGTTATTCCCTGGACATGCCATGTTCCCTCTCTCCTCCCGTCATTTCATACACTATTTTCTTGCTCAAAGTGTTCATCCTCACTCTTAAACTCTTTTCTTTTGCTCAATTCTACCCATCCTCCATACCACACAGGCCACATCCTCCAGAAATGCTGCCCTGATGGCTGATCACTTGGCAGGTTTCCCTTCTGTGTTTTGTCCTGTGATTACATGTCCTACCCTAACGTGCAGTCACCTTGTTTCATGTATGAGCCTTTATGCTTTTATCCCTTTAAGGAAAGAGGCTTTACCTTACTCATTACTGTAAGCCCAGAAGATAGTGGAGAGTGTGCCTCATAGAGAGCTCAAGCTGTGTTTGGAATTGTACATTTAACATTTTTAAAGTGAAAGACAAGAATCAGTAATAAAATTCCTGTGGTTTTCCATGGAACTATTTTCTTAATGTTTCATATTTTCTTTGTTTCTTTTTCCCTTTATTTATAAAGGTTGGTGGGATACACAGTAATAAGACTTTTGCTGTTTCCATTATGGAACTATTACATCACCTTTGCTACACTTTCATCAACTTATATATTTTACAGAACCAATTGATTAATGTGTAATAAAAATCATATGCATTATTGGGTTATATTGTCATTGTTTTTTTTTTCTTTCCCCAATTTTGCCATGCGTTCATATAGTTGCATCATATACTTTGCAATTTTCTTCTCCCCCTTTTCCACTTTTCTATTCTATTGTCCCTCCCCCTCCCCTTCCTCCACCTCATTCCCATCTGCTGATCCCTAACTCTAATTTAAAGGAAGAAAAAAATAGGGATATGTGGATATATAAAAATGAACAATAATACTTATGTAAGAAGGGAAAATAGAAGCAGAGTTTTCTGTTTTCAATAGTGTTCTTTGGCTAATGCTAATAAATGCTCTAATTTAAAACTAGCCTAGTGATGTCAATTCTAAGAATCTTGCTTAGTGAACTCTTAAGAGGCAATCAGTAGTCCTCTCTCATAGGGTGACCTCTCTCCTTACATGTGTACCACTGTTTTTATTTTGGTTTTGCTTTCCTTATTCAACATTTCTCACTTTCTAATTTACTTTCAATTACATTTTTTCATCTTATTATCATCATCAAGCTGTATATAGATATTTTTGGCTATTGTTTCCAACAGAGAAAGGAATGAACTTCTTGATCCTACCCATCTGATGTCCGACACAGCAAACTCACTTCTTCCAGCAATCACTATGATAGCCCTGGGACAGTCATTATAAACAGAAAAATGCTGAAGTTTTATGTCCAAGACTAGAGGAGTAGTCTGCTGTTCTGAAGAACTGACATTTTAGACCATTAAAAAAACTGTTAAATGTCTTGAAACTTATTGAAGTTTTGCAATTATGATTATAATCATGTCTCACTTAATGATGGGGTCATGTTCTGAGAAATGCATTATGGGGTGATTTCATCATTGTGCAAACATCATAAAGTAGACTCACACCAACTAAGCTGGCTTCCATAATATTAGGCAATATAATCTTATGGCATCACCTCTACAGTCCATTGCTAGCCAAAGTGCTATTATGTAGCACATGACTGTATCTGCTTAAAAGTTACCATCAAAAAACCATTTGATTATAATCTACTAACATTATCTTTTTAAAATGAGATTTTATTCTACATGTTTTTACAAACACACACACAAGCAAAAGTGACGTTACAAACACACACACAAGCAAAAGTGCCTCCAGAGCAATAAAAATAGAAAGTACAAGAGAAAAACACAAATTGACGTGAGAAAAGAAAAAAGTTATAAGGCCTCTAAGTGGTTTCCATTGGAAACCACATTGGAAAAAAGAGACACATATAGATAGACATAATCAGAATGAATTCATATATATGCCATAATAAAGATGGACATGATTTAGAGCACAAGCATGATTCTAGACCTCTAGATCCATATTCCTGTTCTGCCTATAAGTTAGCCTTTATAGCCTTATGTAAGTTTATTAAGTCTACAGCCATAGCACGCTGGCATCCCATCCTGCCTTATCTTGGAAGCTAAGCAGGGTTGGGTCTGGTCAGTACTTGGATGGGAGACTGCCTGGGAATATGAGGTGTTGCAGGCTATGGAGAAGGACCTGGCAATCTGCTACTGAAACAATCCACCATTGGAAACCCCGTGAACAGCAGAGAAGCATTGACATAGTCCCGGGCATGGCACGGTGTCAAGGAAGTGTTTTGTTCTGTTGTACATAGAGTAGCTATGAGCCAGACCCGATTAGACAGCACCTAATAGCAACAAGTTTATTAAATTCTCTAAGCATTGGTTTCCTTATCTGTAAACTTGGGTTATAGTCTACTTCACAAGAAGTTTATGAGGATAAAATGAGACTAGGCATGTGCTGCTGCAGAGAAAATGTTCAATGCATAATAACTATTATTAAAATTTACCAAAGGCTAAAGAATATAGAGGATAATTTTTATATAAGGTCTTTCTGTGTAGCCCAAGCTGGCCTGGAACTTGTGCTCCTACCTCAGCCTCCCCAGTTCTGTAATTTCACATGTGCCCCACCAAGCCCAGCTCAGAGGGGAAATTCTTAATTATGCATGGAAAGGGCAACTTAAGCACGAAACTAAGGCATGAGGAACATTATTGTGCAATTTGAAAGGAGAAGGTAAACAGCAACAATTTTAGTTCACATATATTGTTGGTTATCTGCTAATTTGTCTCCTTGGCATGAAACAACAGCTGACTCTGCAATTGCCCCACTTTTTCTGACTCTAGGGCTATGTAGGTGAATGTGCAGCTTCTCCACCAAGGGCATGGTGTCTGCAGGATACCTTTGTGGGTGAAGGTTAGAGGTGGGGTAAAAAGACACAGATTCAGCCCATCCATGTAGGTTTCTGGTTCATGTTTATAAATTCTCTCTTGATTTTGGTCTTGCTTATTTTATAGGGAGCTCCCCTTCTGCCTATCTGCACTGTGAACTACAGGAGCTAGCACTAAATGAAGAGACAGCAGTATTACAGAGACCACTTCTCCGGCAAATACAGTTTGTAAACCAATCCTCTGAAACAAATATACATAGACACACACATATATGTGCACACCAACATCCTTATATCACATACTGCTTCTTTTATTGAGCTCTGATTGATAACATAGTCTGTTTTACTACTGCTGCAATTTTTTCTTTGTGGTTGTATCTTCTATTCCTTGCACTTATCAGTCTCAGAACAATAATGTGAAAATTTCCCCATTGGGATCTCCAAATATAATAACAAGTTCATGACAATTATGACATTGTACATCCACTTAGAATTTCATTGTCACTTCACATAATTATTCTATGAAATAAATAAATATGAAATATATAAATGTATAAATGAATGAACCATTTGAAAGTAGAGCCAACTGACCAGTTGAAATAATTTCTTCAAGAGCAAGATTAGAGTATTTGTATTTTATCCTAATAAATATTACCTATAACATTGAAGGGCAAACCATCTATTCTAGAGAGAAAATCCATTCTGGAGGACAGCCAGCCATCTTATAATTCTTTGGGTAAGCACTGAATGTTTTCACAAGTTGGCAAAAAGTAATAATCAAAATCATGTAGAACAAAAATAGTTGTGAATAACAATTAAATCAGAATCTTTTTTTCCCTTTAGTAGTAAATGATAATAGGGTACAGAGCAATACAGCACTGGCTTTTTTCCATTATGCATCCTTTACCTCAATTCTGGCAACACTTTCAGCAACCCACAAAGTTCATGGAGTTTTATGGCTAATATGTAGTAAAACTCAAATACTTATTTGGCTTATATTCCCCTATTTTCCAATATACTCATGAAATTGCACTGTTTACATTGAGATCATCCTTTCTCCATTCATCCCTCCTCATTGACCCTCCTCCCCATCCCACGTTCCCCAATCTTCGTTTCCCTCTGCTAGTTCCCTCCCTCCTTCTTTCTACTCTTTATATTGTCCCTTCTTTGCTAAGTTTAATTGTGCATTTTTATACATCAATTTATGTATAGAATTTTTTCTTCATTTAAGTATGATTCAGCTCCCACATATGAGTGAGAACATATGGTATTTCTCTTTTTGAGCTTCTGTTCATTCACTTAAGAAGATGTTCTCCAGTTCCATCCATTTTACTGCAAAGGACATTATTTCATTTTTTAATTGCTGAGTAGTATTCCATTGTGTATATGTACCATAGTTGTTTTATCCATTCTTCTGTTGATGGGCATCTTGGTTGGTTCTATATCCTTGCTATTGTGAAAAGTGCTGCATTGAATATGGAGATGCAGGTATCTCTGTGGTATAATGACTTGTCTCCCTTTGGGTATATTCCCAGTAGTGATATAGCTGGATCGTATGGCAGTTCTATTTTTACTTTTCTGAGTTATCTCCACATTGATTTCCAAATCAGAATCTTTTCCACTTCTCCTAGGAGGACCTTTAAGCTTCATTTCATCAGAGTTTGAAACAAAGGGAAAATCCAGTAAGAAAATGAAAATCTTCCTGAAATACATACTTTATATAGAGAAACTATTCTTGGTTCTCAACCTTTTCTTTTTCTCCCACTCATGATTTGCTGCACTGTGCTGGTATCCATGGTAACATCCATACCTAATGAGTATATTACTACCAATGTCCTGCCACAGTCAGTCAGTATTGTCTGGAAGCCAATGTAAGCCCTCTCCAATTTCAGTGCCTTTCTCACACATCCTGCCACTGATAAGCAAGAGCTGAATCTTCACCATGAAAGCATGGCATCAATACATGATTATCTATTGCCTTATCTATTTTACCACATTGGAAAGTTATGTCAAGATGATAAATTTATCCACAAATACTTGAACAGATTGAAAAATATCTGTTCTCTTTACATAACAAACAAGAAACTAGCAGATTAACATGCATCATATTATTTATAGAAGACACTGTGCCTTATGTACCATTTTTTATGAGTAGTCTTTGATATTTTTAATTGGAAGTCCATAGTGTTAAGAGCGGCAAACAAGAACAAAATATAATTTTAGACAATGCTACTTTTGGCATTCGTAATATTGTGTGAAAGTTAGGGAGTGCTACAGTAATGTTTTCCATATACAACACCTTCCGTGATTGATTCATAAAATCAATTTGATTATTCATGGTCATCCTTCTTTTATGACAGAATAGAATAACAAATCAGAGCACATTATGTATGGTAAGAAATATTTTTTGAAGCTTTAAAAATAAGACATAAAATATAGCTGAGCACTGTGGTGGACACCTATAATACCCATGCCTTGGGGTTCGAAGGTAGGAGAATCACAAGTTCAAGGCAGCCTGTACAGCTTAGCCAGACCCTGTCTCAAAATTTAAAAAATTTAAAAATGGTCTTGGGTACAGCTCAGTGGTAGGGTACTTGCCTAGCATGTGTGAGACCCTGGGTTCATCCCCATAGTACTGCAAAATAAAGATATAAAATATAATTCTCACCACTGTCATCATCCCACACAATACTAAGGAAATAATGTCAAGCTTTTTTGGATTCCAGTCACCTTTAATTTTGTCCTGTGAGAATACAGTCTGGATACTAACTGGATTCTCATATGTTTAGAGTTTTTTTTTTTTTCCTTATAGATCAATGTCTATTTTTCCAAAGAAATTAGCATTCATCATATTCACCAAACTCTATGTTTATTTCCTATGGCTGACATAACAAGCATCACAAACTAGGTGGCTTGAAACAACATGTGTTGTCTTATAGTTCAGAAGTAAATAAGTTAAAATGAAGGAAGTAGAGGCTCCATGCCCTCTTCCCCAGCATTCAGTAGTAGCCCACAGTTCTTGGTGCTCCTTAGCTTGCATGTGAATACTTCCAGTCTTTGTCCTTATGTAAATGTTTGCCTTCTGTGTCTTCACATGCTAGTCTCCTCTCTGCCATATCTCTTCTACTCTTAGTCAAAGCTGATAGTGTTTCTGCTGAGATGGTTGATTGAATCCATGAGTTGCATCCTTAACTACTTTATCAAAATATTATCCAGACAACCTTGACTCTGTTTTCGAGAAAACTATCAGGACAGACTGAGAATTTTCAAATTATCAAATTCTAGTTCCTTTTGCTCATCAATTACTTCCTTGATTTATCTTTCTGCTTGCATTTTACTATAAACAGCAAAGAGAAACAAGGCCATATCTCCTATATTTTTCTTGTAAATTTCCTCAGCTATATATCAAAGTTCATCACTTATATTTCTGTTTTCCACCCAACATCAGAAGAAAATTTAGCCAACACTTTTTTCTAACAACACTTTCTCATTTCCATCTGAACTCTCTTCACATGAAGCCCCTTTATCATGTTCATATTTCTACAAATAATCTCTTTAAGGCTAAATTCTTCTATCATATGCTGTCAGACTTTTTGTTACTTTGACAAAATAGCTAACAAAAACAACTTAAAGGAGAGAATATTTGTTTTGATTCATGGTTCCAGAGGTTTCAATCCATGGCTATCTGGCTCCATTCTTCCTAGGCCATGGTGAGACAGAACATCATAGCAGAAGGGGTGGCAGAGGAAAGGTGCTCACCTGCTGACAGCCAGGAAGTAGAGAAAGAGAAAGAATGCCTGTGCTAGCTGGCTTCCTCCTTCTTTGCCTTTTGTTCCATTCAGGCCCCCACTCTATTGGATAGTGCTGCCCACATTCATGGTAAATTTCCCTTCTTTGGTTATTTGTTTCTGGATATGCCCTACTGAAACACCCAGAAGCATGCTTTACCATGCTTCAAGGAGTTTCTCAACCTCAGCAAGCTGACAATCAAGGTTAACCATCACATGTAGTTTGTATCATATACTCATTGCTCAATTTCAAAGCCACTTGCATATTTTAAAAGAATTTATTATAGTACCACTCTACTCCTGTAATAAAATTATTATTTTCCAAGGTTGACATAATAAAATTTATTCTGCCATAAATCTGGAGAGTAGAAGTTCTAAATTAAGGTGTCATCAGGATTGGTTCCTCTTGGAGGTTCTTTGGGAGTATCTGCTCCATGCTTCTGCCCCAACTTCTGGGAGTCACTGTGAATTTTCATCACTCCAACATTCACCTCACCCTCACATGATGCACTTCTCTGCATACTTGTCTGTGTCACTGTGTTCTCTTCTGACAAGGTGGCCCATTATATTCCATAAAGACACCTTAATCAAGTAATCATTTTAACTTGATTACACCTCCCAGAATAGATTGTTGTTGTTGTTAGGTGCCGTCGAGTCGGTATCCGACTCATAGCGACCCTCTGTACAACAGGGGAAACACTATTGTCAGTGCTTCTCTGCTGTTCATAGGGTTTTCAATGGCAGATTGATTTTTGGGAGGGGGTTGCCAGGTCCTTCTCCAAGGCCTACAGCTTCTGGTGTTCCCAGTCGGTCTCCCATCCAGGTACTAACCAGGCCCGACCCTGCTTAGCTTCCGAGATCTGATGGTATCTGATGCAACAGGGCTACAGCTGCAGGTACCCCAGAATAGAAGGACATGGTAATCTACTCCCGAAGCAATCTTGAAAAAATCAGCCATTGCAAAACCTATGAGTATCACTGTGAGTCGTACTCAACTTGATGGCACCTAACAAAAACAACAACAACATCTGCCAAGACTCTAGTTCTAAATAATATCACATTCAAAGATACCAGACTTTAGGCCTTCTACAGATCTTTTGTTGTTGTTGTTGTTAGGTGCCATCGAGTTGGTATCCAACTCATAGTGACCCTCTTAGGATTTTCAATGGCTGACTGCTTTGGGATTGCCTTGATAGTGGATTGCCAGGTCCTTCTCCCATTTTTGTGGTGCTGGGAATTGAACTCCGGACCTCAGAGACTGCAGCACAGCACTCTACCAACTGAGCTAAATCCCAGCCCACAGATCTTTTAGAAGTACACTATTCAATCCAGAGTACCTCCATTGAAATTTTAACGTACTTGTTAGCTCACTCCATATTCCTCACTTTTTGTTTTTGCACCAGTTCTCTGCCTTAAAAAAATACAATCTGGTTAACTATTGCTTGGCTGTCAGCCCTTGGATACCTAGATTGTGTTATATTCTTCTTTTTTGAGGCAGAGCCTCCCTATGTAGCCAAGGCTGACTCCAAACTAGTGATCTTCCTGCCTCAGCATCCTGAGTACTGGGATTAGAGGTAGAGGTATGTGTCACCATAACAGCTCTTTTTTATTCATCTTGGAATCTACCATAATACTTCTGATATTATTTTGTACAAAATACAAAAGTCAATAAATATGTTGAAATTTATTAAAATGAATTATATTGAATGCAAGCAAGAAAATATGAACAAATCTTAAAATTTCATGATGTCATTGGAAAAGGCAAGAAAAGAGGATTCTATTTTTAAACACCAATTTTACTCTTTTAAAATTATTGCAGCAGGGAAGACCAAAATAACTTTGGGAGACAAAGGA
This sequence comes from Pedetes capensis, assembly GCA_007922755.1. Classification (NCBI taxonomy): domain Eukaryota; kingdom Metazoa; phylum Chordata; class Mammalia; order Rodentia; family Pedetidae; genus Pedetes; species Pedetes capensis. The sequence continues at coordinate 13,072 of VMDO01013164.1, read as the reverse complement.
ATAGGGTAAAATAATAAAAAGTTTATTAGCTAATAGGCCAAGAAGACAAGTCCTCTTAGGTCTGACCTCAAACTTCAGTTCTCCTGGATTTATACAGTTTATAGCAGGGTGGGGGGTATCAGCTGACACTACACGTGCACAGCCTATGTGACCATCTGTAGATGGGTTAGGCAAAACCTTAACTGAACTAAGATAGTTGCCATGGAAATAGGCAGATATGAGGCAATAACACAGGAAGTGGCTAACAGGGTAGAGAGTGCACACAGTAAGGTAAGTTTTACACACAGTAAGATAAGTTAAGCAGGCCTGTAAAAAGGAATATCAAGTTTCAGGATTTGCATTTTAAGGAGACATTATGACATTTTAACTTTTGATTTAAATTTTCCCCCAACACAATGAATAATTGAACTATAATGAAATTATAGAAAATACAATGAACACTAAGATAACTCTGTTATGATTTGAACCTAAAATGTCTCCCAAAGGTCATGTGTTTGAACTTTTAGTCTTCAGGTGGTGGTGCTGTTCTGTGAGGCCATGAAACTTTGGGAGTTAGGGCCAAACTTTGGAGGAGTAGGTCACTGGGGGTGGGCTTTTGGAGGTTTTCTGCAGGCCCGCCATTCCAGTAGCTATTTCTGCTCCTAATCTGCCATGACATGAGGTCCTCTGCTACAGGCCCTCCCACCTGCCCCATCACCATGCCTGCCCTGATTCCAAACCATGATTTCCCAAAAATCATTCTTCTCATAAATTTGTTCCTCTTAAGTATTTTGCCACAATGTTATATAAACTAATACAGAAAATTGATACCAGAGGGCTGTGTCATTGCTGTGCAGAAATTTGACCATGTGGTTCTTAGACCATTGGAACTTGTTTGGGGGAGATATTTGGAAGAGATGCAGGTGAGAGAAGCCCTTGAATGCTCTAAGCAGAGCTCAAGGGCACTACTGGTAAGAGTTTGGAAGACCAGAATGCCAAAAGAAATTCAGACAGTAAAGACAGCGCTTAAGGGGTTTTGGAGGAAAATGAGGAGTCCTCTGGGAATTGGACTACAGGCCACTCGCATTACAGTCTGGCAGAGTTTATCTGTGGTTTGTTCATATCTTCAAGATTTGAGTATGGCTAAATTCAAAAGTAGTGTACTAATTTCCTTGGCAGAGAAAATATCACAAGTGTGACATATGAGGGTATGGCATGGTTGTTGCTTGCTACTTTTAGCCAGATTTAAGATAAGAAAAAAAAATCAGCAAAAAGCTCAACAAAAAGTTTTTAAAAATGTGTACTTTGAAGAGAAAAGAGCTGTGAATTTAACCTTGCTGTTGACAGGGCCAGTTTGGGCAAGAAGGTGGTAATTGTTAAAGAGATAAACACCACTGAAAATTAACTGTGCACTTTTTGCTGGACAATAGGAGGAATGCCCTGGGGGCAAATGAGGACTTGGCCAAGCCTCTCCAATCTAGATGCCAGAGTGTGAAACTGGAAACTGTTTTTAAAAGATATTTCTTTGAAAAGAGAATATCCATAAAGGAAGTGCCTCTTGGATTCCCTGCTTGAAAGGGCCACCAAATGGAAATGGATTCTCAGCCTTAGCACACAGAGGCCACCAATGAAGTTATGATTTTAAAAAATGGAATAGCTACTGATCAAGCTAGTAGCAAGCACTGGCATCATCCACATGGTGCTGTTTTTGCAAGCATGAAGAAGGCAAGAGTTAAAGGATTACGGAGACTACCACCCAGGTTCCAGGCAGTGTGTAGCAGGGATAGGTTCCCTGCAGAAAGCCTCTCAAGGGCTGGTACATAAAGCTGTGCTGGTGAAATCTCAGCTTCAATGGAGACTCTAGGTTGTTGAAGATGCCAGCAACATGAAACATCTGCTAAGGAAAGCTATTGGCAACATGGGAAGCCAGCCCAAGAGGGCCATGTGTGCTGTTAATGGCAAGGCCATGGGGGAAGAGTTTTCCATGCCTGTTAAAGTCCATATAATGCTATCACATGTGCCAGATGCCAGAAAGAGAGCTATAGAGGTTGTGTGCCATAGTAGATTTTGGTCTTATCTGGACCAATGCTTGCATGCTGTGCCCCCATTCCTCCCTTTTGGAATAAGAGTGCTTATTCTGTGCCATTGTATGTTGGAATTATTTAATCTGTTTTGTTTTGTCTTGTTTTGAAGGGGCTCAGATAAGTTTGCCTTGAGTCTCAGTGTAGACTTTGGACTTGGACTTTTGAGCAAAGTTGAGTCTTTTAAGACTTGGGGACTCTTAAAGTTGGGCTGAATGCATTTTGCACTATGAGATGTCCATGAACCTTTGCGGCCAGGGGCTGAGTGTTATGGTTTGAATCCAAAATGTCACCCACAGGTCTTATGTTTGAATACTTGATCCCAAGGTGATGATGCTATCCTGGGAGGGTATGGAACTTTGGGAGGTAGGACTTAGCTTGTGGAAGTAGATCACTGAGGGCAGGCCTTTAGAGGATTTATGTGGGTCTCTAGTTCCAGTCAACTCTACCTGCTTCCTAATCCTCCATGATGTGAGGTTGTCTACACCCTGCAACAACACCATGCTTGACCTACCTCTATGGATAGATATTCTCTAAACCATGAGCCCCAATAAATTGTTTCTTTCATAGATTTGATTCACCCAGGTATTTTGCCATAGCAACACACAAACTAATGAACACACAAATAATTTTATAAGGCTCACATAATACCTTGCCAATACCAAGAAAAGTACTATAAAAATATTACTACAGATGCAAAATGATTGAACAATATATTAGCTAATTTGAATTTTCAGTGAATATAAAATACCACTAATAAGTCCCACTTTATCCCAGAAACTTAAGAAGTGTTCAGAGTTATATGAATTCTTTCTACAATAGAATATGCTACATTATCAAGTTAAGAGGAAAATCAAATATTTTTTCTAACATATATAGAAAAGGCATTCAAAAATGTTAATATTGAATCTGGCTTTGTTTTATTTTTTATTTTTTCCTTTATTAGTAAATGATGTTTGGGTACAGAAAATATAGCATTGCCTTTTTCCATTATGCATCCTTTACATCACTTCTGGTAACGCTTTCATCAACCTACAAAGATTATGGAGCCTCACAGCTAATATGTAGTAAAACTCAAATGCTTATTTGGGTTATATTCCCCTATTTTTCCAATATATTCATGAAGTTGTGCTCTTCACATTGAGATCATCCTCTCCCCCTTCATTCCTCCATATTGAACCTATTCCCTACTCCATCATCTCCAATCTTTGCTTCCCTCTGCTAGTTCCCTCCCTTCTTCTTTCTACTCTTTACATTGTCCCTTCTACTTGACATTTAATTGTGCATTTTTTTAGAAAATTTATGTATGGGAGTTTTTGTTCTTTTAAGTATTATTCAGCTCCTATAGATGAGTCAGAATATATAGTATTTCTCCTTTTGAGCTTGTGTTCATTCACTTAAGATGATGTTCTCCAGTTCCATCCATTTTGCTGCAAAGGACATTATTTCATTTTTTATTGATGAGTAGTGTTCCATTGTTTATATGTAACATAGTTTTTTATCCATTCTTTTGTTTATGGGCACCTTGGTTGGTTCCATATCCTTGCTATTGTGAAAAGTGCTGCATTGAATGTGGAGATGTGTTGGGGATTTTAAAAATTATATCTCATAACTAGGGTCCCACATGACAGCCTGAGGGGCTGACCCTGAGTTGACCCCAGGACTCATCTCACTCACTCAAACCAGCCCCACCCATTGAGTGAGCAAAGATGGCCCCTGGCCAGCCTGACCTGCTCTAACCACCCTAATTTTGATTGGCTCCCTTCAGCATTTTCAGGTAATAACTGTCCCCACCTGGTGGGTATGACAGTTTACCTGCTGTACCTGTCAGGTGCCTGCTCTGATTGGCTGAATCCCAACATGTGACCCATCCAGGACCCTATAAAAGTAGGGCTCCTGGGCCCCACTGAACCTCACCTTTCTGATCATCCCTCAACTGTCACCTGACCCCCATCACCTGGACCAGCGCTCCCTACTCCAACAAGATCTGCACGCAAGCTGGTGGGATTAAGACCAGGGGCCCCAAAGAGCCGGAGGATCCAAGTAAGCCATGAAGAACCTCCCAATTCCTCCCATCCTTGGGAAGGAGGGCGGTAGAGAAGGCGAGCCGTGAGAGGCAAGACCAATTGACCTCCATGAAACACCGGCGGCTGTGGCTGTGCCTTTAAGGCTGAGCTGTACTAGCACTCAGCCTGCATCATTCCATGCTGCAGGCTTAGAGCCAGCACTTAGAGAGCATTACAGCTCTGCTCTATAGGGGCTGCTTACTTCTTGTACCCCATCAGGGGAGCACCCAACAAACCTTACCTACCCTGTTTTACCATCTGAAGGTCTCCCGAAGTCCTTCATTTTCGCCACTGACCAACTTGTTATGTTGAAGGTTTGGCTCTAATCTTAGCCGGGCTAGAGCTAAAACCCCAACAGAGATGCAAGTGTCTCTGTGGTATGATGATTTGTCTCTCTTTGGGTATATTCCCAGTAGTGGTATAGCTGAGTAATACGTCAGTACTATTTTCAGTTTTCTGAGGTAGCTCCATAGTGATTTCCAAAGTGGTTGAACCAATTTACAGCCCTATCAATAGTGTAAGGGGGTTCCTTTTTCTCCACAACCTTGCCAGCATTTGTTATTATTTGGTTTGTTGATCTTGGCCATTCTTATTGGAGTTAGGTGGAATCTCAGAGTTGTTTTCATTTGCATTTTCTTAATGGCTATGGATATGGCTGGGATTTAGCTCAGTTGGTAGAGCACAGTTTCTGAGGTTCTGAGTTCAATTCCCAGCACAGCAAAAGTGGGGGAAGGAAATGGCAATCCACTCCCAAGGCAATCCTGAAACAGTCAGCCATTGAAAACTCTATGAGGGTCACTGTGATTCAGACATGACTGAGTGGAACCTAACAATAACCTAACAATGGCTAGGGATATTGAGCATTTTTTCATGTGCCTCATGGCTTTGCGAACCTCTTCATTTGGGAACTGTCTGTTCAGTTCCTTGGCCCACTTATATATTGGATTAGTTATTGTCTTGGGAATTGCTTTCTTGAGCTCTTTGTAAATTCTAGAAATTAGTCCTCTGTCAGATCTGTAGGATGCAAAGATTTTCTCCCATTCAGTGGAGGTTTCCCTAACTCTATTGTTTCCTTTGCATGCAGAAGATTTTTAACTTCTTATAATCTCATTTACCTATTCTTGTCGCAAATTCCTGAGCAACTGGAGGCTTATTAAGGAACTGCTTTCCTATATCTATATGTTGGAGTGTGTTGCCTATCTTTTCTTCTTGTAATTTTAAGATTTCTCATTTTATGTCTTTTATCCATTTTGAATTAACTCTCATGCAGATTGAGAGGTCCTGGTCTGTTTTCATTTTTTTGCAAGCAGATATCCAGGTTTCCCAGCACCATTTATTGAAGAGGCTATCTTTTCTCCAGTTTTCCTGCTTAGCTCCTTCATCAAAGATCAGGTGGCTATAGATGCATTGGTATATCTCTGGATCTTCAGTTCTGTTCCACTGGTCTTCATGCCTATTTTTGTGCCAGTGCCAACTTGTTTTTGCTACTATGCCCCTGTAGTATAGTTCAAAGTCAGGGATTGTGATCCTGCCTCCACTAGTTTTGCAGATTAAGAGTGTTTTGGCAATATGCGGTCTTTTGTGTTCCTATATGAATTTTTGGATTGTTTTTTATATTTCTGAAAAATCTGTCATTGGAATTTTAATGGGGATTGCATTATATCCATAGATTTCTTTTGTTGGTATAACCATTTTTAGAATATTGAATCTCCCAATCCATGAACAAGGGATGTCCTTCCACCTTGTAGTATCCTCTGTGATTTGTTTTTATTTTTAAAACAAAACAAAAAATTGGTATAATCTAATATCTCATTGAATACTGCACTGTTGTTGTTGATAGGTGCTGTCTAGTCCAGTCTGACACAGTGATGCTATGTACAGAGGAATAAAACACTCCCCAATCCTGTGCCAGGCACACGATCCTACTTATGTTTAAGCCCATTGTTGCAGTTACTGTGTCAATCCCATCTGGTGGAGAGATTTCTTTTTTTTTTTTCTTTCTTTCTTTCTTTTTTTTTTTTTTTTTGACCTGCTACTCTCCCAAACATGACATCTTTCTCCAGGGATTGGTCCCTCCTGACTACATGTCCAAAATATGTGAGACACACTCTAGCCATCCTTGCTTCCAAGGAGCACTCTGGTTGCACTTCTTCTGGGACAGATCTGTTGGTTCTTTTGGTAGTCCATGGTATATTGAATAATTGTCTTCAGCATCATAATTCAAAAGCATCAATTCTTTTTCCTGTCTCCCTTGTTCAATGTCCAACTTTCAGAACTATATGATGTGACTGAAAATACCATGGCATGAATCAGGCTCACTTTCATCTTCAATGTGACATCTTTCTTTTTCAATACTTTAAAGGAATCTTTTTTCACAGCTTTTCTCAAAGCAATGGATCTTTTGATTTCTTGGCTGCTGCTTCCACAGGTGTTGATTGTAGAACCAAATAAAGCAAAATCATGGACAACCTCAAACTTTTCTCCACTTATTGTGAAGCTGCATACTGACCCAGGTGTAAGGATTTTTGTTTTATTGATGTTGAGTCACAATCCATACTGAAGGCTATGTTCTTCAATCTTCATCAGTAAATGTTTCAAATCCTCTTCACTTTCAGTAAGCAGAGTTGTGCCATGTGCATAATGCAGGTTGTTAATAAGTCTTCCTCCAATCCTGATGCCACATTCTTCCTCAGAACGTCCCACTTCTCAGATAATTTGCTCTGCATATAAATTGAAGAGATATGGTGAAAGTATAGAGCTCCAACCCACACCTTTCTCAACTTTAAACCAGGCAGTGTTTTCTTGTTCTACTAGAACAACTGCCTCTTGGTTCATGTACAGGTTCCTCATGAGTACAATTAGGTGCTCTGGTATTCTGATTTTTCAAAGTGTTGTTATGATCCACACAGGCAAATGCTTTTGCATAGTCTATAAAATACAGATAAACATCTTCCTGATATTCTCTGCTTTTGGCTAATATCCACTTGTCAATAGCAGTGATGTCCCTGGTTCTCTGCCCTCTTCTGGATCTGTCTTGATTTTCTGGCAGTTCTCTGTCTATATACTGCTGTGCAGTCATTTTTGAATGATCTTTAGTAAAATTTTGCTTGCATGTGGTATTAATGATATCATTCAATAATTTCCACATTCAGTTGGATCCAATTTTGGGGGTATAGGAACAAATATGGATTTCTTCCACTCAGTTGGTGAGGTAGCTGTTTTCCAAATCTGTTGGCATAAACACATTAGCACCTCCAGTGCTACATCTGTTTCTTGAAACGTATCTATTGGTATTCCATCAATTCTTTGAGCCTGTGTTGTGCTAATTCCTTCAAGGTAGCTTCCACTTCATCCTTTAATACCATTGGTTCCTCTTCATATGCAACCTCTTGAAATAGTTGGTCATCTACCTTTTTTTTTGTATAGAGACTACATGTATTCTTTTCATATTCTTTTGATGTTTCCTGCATTGTTTTATATTTTCCTTGAAGGATAATTCACTATTTCCACTCAAGGCTTGAATTTTTTCTTCACTTCCTTAAGCTTGAGAAACACAGAGCATGTTCTTCCGTTTTGGTTTTCTGTCTCCAGCTCTTTGCACATGTCATTTAAATATTTGTTTTTGTCTCCACAAGCTGCCTTTTGAAATCTTCTGTTTAGTTCCTTAACTTGATCATGTCTTCCTTTTATTTTAGCTGCTTGACATTCAATGGCAGGTTTCAGATTCTCTTTTGACATGTAATTTGGTCTCTTTTTTTCTTATCTTTTTAATAAGCTTTTGTTTTATTCATGAATGATGTCTTTGATGTCATACTACAACTCATCACGTCTTCTATCATTTGCGTCTAATGTACTAAATCTGTTCTTGAGGCTATCTCTGAACTCAGGTGGGATATACTCAAGGTCATACCTTGGCTCTCTTACACTTATTCTAATTTTCTTCAGTTTCAGTTTGAACTTGCATATGAGCAGTTTGTAGTCCAATCCACAATCACAACCTGGTCTTTTTCTGACATTTGATATGGAGCTTTTCCTTCATTTCATTCTACAAAGTGGCACTAGGACCAATAATAATTTATCTTATGAATGGAAGAATAGTTTAATATTTTTAAATCCTTTAAGTTAAGTTATCATATGAATACATTTAAACAGAATTTTCTGCATGGATATTGTAAAGGGCATCAGTAGTACTTAGTAAGCATTCTAAATAAAAAGACTAAAAAAGTAAATCAAAGTCTTACTTGATGGATCCACTAAAGTTATTCCCATCACTTCCAGGAAAAAATCCAAGATATCTGTATCTTTACTCAAATTTAACATTGTTTTGGAAGCATGAACCAATACAGGCAAACAAAAGAAAACATTTCAGGCACAAATACTATAAAATGAAAAATCTAGTTTTATTTATTGATAATATGAAATTATCCATGTAAAATATAATTTAAAAATTCATAAAAGATAAAATTAATGTATAAAATTTGAGTTGTTATACATACTACTTATACTATACTATAAGCATACTATATTTCTACTATATTATTCTACTAACATGTTAGAAAATAATGGAAGATAAAACTTCATTTGCAATGACAACACAATAGAAATAAAATACTTACACTAAAATTAATAAGAAATACATAACCAATATGAGAAAGATAACATCTTAAGAGATACAAAGATAGACCCCCCAAAATTAAAATATATCTCTTCTCCTTGTCTCAAGCTACTCAAAATCATAGTGTAATTGATATAATTACATTAATGTTATATGTAAATGAAGCAGTAACAATTTTAAGAACATCACAATTTAGCTTTTAAGTTATATAAGAAGAAATGTCTCTGGGTATCATGGCTTACACCTGTTATCCCAGGGACTTGGGAGGCAGAGGCTGGAGGATCATGAATTTGAGGCAAGAGGCAGCCTATGTAATTTAGTGAGACCCTGACTCAAGATAAAACATTAAAATGGGTTGGGGGTACCTCACGTTGGTAAACCACTTGCATAGTATATGGAAGGCCCTGGGTTCAGCTCCCCAGTGTTACAAAAAGAAAATGAAAAAGAAATGTACATTGAAGAATGGCTATGAAAATCCTGAAAAAAGAAGAAAGAATGAGCTCTTCCAGATATTACAGAAATATTAAAAGAGTCACTTAAAAATTGATTCTGGCCCAAAAGTAGATAGACTTATAAGTAGAACAAAGTAGAATAACCAGCAATACATTCCAATACATTGAGAATTGAGAATATAATAAATTTATAATTGCTGCTCACTATTGGAAAGATGTATTGTCACTAGACAGTAATGGTTATTAACAAAAGATAAAATTGAATTTATACCTTACATCAGTTTCCAAAATAAATTCCAAATGGATCAGAAACCAAAGTGAACAAAATTGAGACTTTTTCATATATTGGGAGGGAATGAATGAAATCAGTTATAGTTAGTAGTAAAATTGTTTATAAACACAATTCAAAATCTAGAAATGTGAAAAGACCAATTAATTTGACTGCATAAACAAAGTAGTCAAAAGACATGAGACCAAATGAATATATATGCACAAGTTACATCACAAGACCAAAGCCTAGGTAGATAAAATGGACAAATCAGATAGTTCACAGAAAGAAATATGAACATGTTTTATATATACTCAGTTTAATTTACAGTAAGAAGTTCATCGTAAACTATACTGACGTATCATTTCTTATAAGAAGTGCTCCATTCGAAGGGCCAAAATCCCAGAGCTTGACAGGAATTGACAGAGAATACTCTATGCTCTTATTTTTTTTTTTTTAATGGCCAGGCAACTCCAGAAACAGAGGTAGGAGGATTGAAAGTTCAAAGGCACAGGCAGCCTGAGTAAATCAGAGAGACTCTGACTCAAAAATAAAAAAAAGATGGGCTGGAGGTGCAGCCCAGTCATAGAGCACCTGCCAAATCTGTGTGAGACCCTGTGTTCAACACCTTGTTGTTGTTATTAGGTGCCGTCCAGTCATGTCCAACTCAGTGATCCTCACGGGGTTTTCAATGGCTGATTGTTTCAGGATTATTTCAGGAGTGGGCTGCCACTCTCTTCTCCTGGTTTGTTTTGTTTTGTTTTGCAGTGCTGGGGATTGAACCCAGGGCCTCCGAGAACACAGAGCAGCACTCTACCGACTGAGCTAAACCCCAACCCTGATTCAACCCCTAAGTATTGCCAACAACAACAAAAAATGTTGTTCAGTTATAAGTACTATATGATAAGTGATATACACTTAATTATTTTAATTCTTTAAAAAGTAATCCGTATTTCAGTAGCAAGCCTGGTTCAACAGTAAAAAATCAATATAGTTCATCACATCAACAGTCAAAAAGAAAAATCATCTGATCATATCAGTAACCATACAGAAAAACTATATGATAAAATCCAGTGGTGCCCAAAGTCAGAAGACTGATATTATCTAACCATAAGATATACTATAAATCTACACTGATTGAGACAGTGTGGTATTGGTGAAAGAACAGGTGAACAGATCAATGCAATAAAATTTAGAACTCAGAAATAAATCTACACACAAATAGTTAACTGATCTTTGACAAATGGACAAAGGCAACAAGATAGAGAAAAGGTAGTCTTTTCAATAAATGGTGCTGTAAAAAAATGTACATCCATATGTGAAAAAAAAAGAATCTAGATACAAACTTTTTCCCTTTCACAAAAATTACTTAGAAATGGATCATTGGCCTAAATATAAAATGTAAAACTAAATAACTTCTAGAAGATAACATATGAGAAAATCCAGATGATTTCTGGTTTGATGATGACTTTCTTTGCTTACAACATCAAAGCATATTCATGAAAAAGTGATATGTTACACGTCATTAAAATTAAAAAGTAATCTGATATATGACAAAATGAATACACGATTTGGTGTGTCAAAGTAGTGAGCACATTGTTATTTTTCCACTGTACTTTTATGGATGTCATAAATTTTTATTTAAAAGCTTATTTAGCTGGGCTCAGTGCCACATGTCTGTAATCCCAGCGACTCAGGAGGTAGAGGTAGGAGGATCACAAGTTCAAGGCCCAGAGGCAGCCCGTATAATTTAGTGAGACCCTGTCTCAAAAAATAAGTAAATAAATAATGGGCAGGGGATGTAGCCCAGTGGTAGAACACTTGAATAGTATGTGAAAGGACCTGGGTTCAACCCCTAAGTACCACAAAAAAAAAAAAAAGATAATTTAAACTAAAATTAAAGTACTGATAATGTTTCCTGAAAATGTTTTAATTCTACATCTTAAAATTTCTTCATCATTATTCATTACTAAAGCCATAATTTGAGTAATCTGATTTTCAATTGCATGTTATTTATACTCTTGATAACATTGTTTGAGATGAGGTTTCTGATCTATGTATGATATTATAACAGAAAATTTGCTTTATGACACAAGGATTTGTTTGCATTATGCTTCAAGAGTTCCTTTTCTTTCTTTAATTCTTCCTTCCTTGGGACTTATATTTGTGATCTCCACAGATAACTATGGGCTGGGATTTAACTCGATAGAGCACTGCTCTGCAGTCTCTGAGGTCCTGATTCCTAGCACAGCAAAAATTGGAGAAGGAAGTGGCAATCCACGCGTAAGGCAACCCTGAAACAATCAGCCATTGAAACCCTATAAAGGTTGCTACGAGTTTGACACCACTCAATGGCACCTAACAACAATAACAACAACAGATAACTACTTAGTCTATTGCTTATTAATCTCAGTCTTAGAGTAAGATAACCACTTAATCTGTTGATCTATTAACAGAACATTTAGAATGACATTCAATACTTGCAAATGTAAGATAACACCACAAGAAAAAATTTAGTTTGCATTAAATCCCTTAACAGTTTTTACTTTTTCTATCTGATGACCTCTCTCCATAGCCAGAGAGACTATTGATGCCTCAGGTGGTATCCTCCATAACCATCAACTTTCAGAGTAAAGTCACTGAGAATAGTCCCTGTTGCATGAAAGATACATTAGTACTTGAATATAAAATGATTATGCTATTTATGAAAAACAATATTGAGGAGACTCTCATACATAAGTCATCCCCAAACTTCTCCAATACAGATTAGTATCCTTCAATTATGAGTCATATGTTGGTCATTCAAATATCCCCCACACTTAGAATTGTTCCTGTCATGGTATATGTGATATAAATGCTTGTGAATGGTTGAATGAATGAATGAAATAGCATTTGCATTAGTCAAGGCCTCTGTGTACAGGCAGGTTGCATGCTGCCCAGTTCTCAGGGATTACTTCACATCATTGATAACATATAATGGTATGTTGAGAATACAGTTTTTTCTTTTGGCTGATAAACATTTTGTTTTAACAAAATCAGCATATATTATAGCAATTTTCTGACAGGAAATAAGAAAATATTTCAGAAAACTACAACCCCTATGGCCCATGCCCAGCAATGGCCCTCGTAGTAATGCCACAAATAACTTCTAGAAGTTAATCTCCACATTATGATTAATGTTAATCTCCACATTGAAATGAGTTAATCTCCACATTGAAATGATTTGCTTCATTGTTGTAAAATTATTAATAGCATCCCATAAAGAATTTTTGCCATTGAAGACAGCAAAATTATGTAAAATCTTAGAAATAATTTAGATATGAAATTATGCAAATTTAAAAATATTTAAGTTTGACATCATATTGTGAATATCTTGATTTTAAGAGAAAACATCATAATACAACATATTTATATATGTCATATAGCTTGAAATATTGTAGCCAATATTGTCAGTACCAAATCAAAGAGTTGTATTTTGCAAGAGTAATAGCCTGAAAACTTTATTTACAAAAAGAAAGTCCACTTTCAGTGATACTTAATGATATGCTTAATATGTCTTCAGAAATATTAAAATATCAATTTTATGTTACCTGACATACTTCTTGTTTTCT
>VMDO01013163.1:47252-59413 GCA_007922755.1 Pedetes capensis | reverse complement strand
GGCGGGGCCTGGGTGGGGCCCATCCATCGGGGAGGGATGTGCAGAAGCATCTAGAGAAGCAGCAGAGGCCGAGTGCCCACAGGAAAGGAAGGCCAGAAGGAGGGGGCTGGAACCTCACTAATGGCCCCCCAAGGTGGGAACAGGCGGAATGGATTTGACAACAACTCTGGAATTCGATGGATTATTCTGAAAAGTGCTGCGAGAGGCCATTCTGTCAACCCCAGAAGAATAAGTAGTTTAAAAATCTATGTGGGGAGATGTATTGAATTAGTTATTATGCATTTTAAATATTTTATTTTATTTTATTCTATTTATTTTATTTTTTCAGTACTGGGGGTGCTGAACCCAGGACCTCTCCCACTGAGCTGCACCCCCAGCCCTATTTTTTTTATTTTTAATCTTGAGACAGGATCTCGCTAAGTTATGAAGGCCACCTCTGGCCTCAAACTTGTGATCCTCCTGCCTCTGCCTCCTGACGCTCTGGGATTATAAGTGTGTGCCATTGCACCCTGCCTCATTTTTTTAAATTTAAAATCTGAACGTAGGGCTAACTTGAAAGCAGTAGCCAGAACCTGAATGTTTTCTTGGCTAGAGTTGATATGTTGTTGTTGTTGTTAGGTGCCATCAAGTCGGTATCGGACTCATAGCAACCCTATGTACAACAGGTGAAACACTACTGTCAGTGCTTCTCTGCTGTTCATACGGTTTTCAATGGTGGATTGATTTTTGGGGGTGGGTTACTGGATCCTTCTCCCAGAGTTGGTGTAAGTGCATGCTAATCCTTAAGATGGGGCTGGGGTTTAGCTCAGTAGGTAGAGCTCTGCTTCACACTCTCTGAGGACATGAGTTCGATCCCTAGCACTGCAAAAGACATGGTGGCACACTGTAATCCCAGGCACTGGGGAGGTGGAGGCTGGAGGATCGCAAGCTCGAGGCCAGAAGGAGTCCGCATAACTTAGCGAGACCCTGTCTCAAATCCATTCCTGAAGCAATCCGGAAACAATCAGCCATTGAAAAACCCTGTGAGGGTCGCTATGAGTCAGACCCAACTCCAAGGCACCTGACAACAATAACAAAAATCCTTAAGATAAAATGTCCCAGAATTCTCAAACTTACACACACACACACACACACACACACACACACACACACACACACACACACGCCACTGTTATTTTTATTAGTTAAGAAGCAGGGGAGTGATAATCTATTTTGTTTGGAAAAATCAGTCTCGTGACACAGAACAGGCATGGGCAGTGGGAGGCCCCGGCCACTGGCCCGTCTGCCTTTTCTGGCAGTCCCTCACTGCTAACTCTGCGCTCTCCACTCCTGGCTCCTGGGGACCCTGTGACAGTGTAGGGCACGTGGACAGCAAGACAGATGGCTTTCCAAGCTGATAGCCTCTGGCCTCATCTTACCACCCTAGGGGTTATGTGTGGACGCTGCTAGGCAGGAGATCTCAAGGGCGGACCCTGGAATTCAGGCACGAGTTGCTAGGCGCAGGCTTACATTTTGAAAAATTTAAATTCTTTTCTTTCAATTAAAAAAATAATTTTTGTGGTACTGAGGCCTGAACCCAGGACCTCATGCATACTTTGCAAGCGCTCTACCACTGAGCTGCACCCCCAGCTCCTTTTTCATCTTTCTTCTTCTTTTTTTTTTTTTTGCAGTACTGGGGGTTGAACCCAGGGCCTCGCACCTGCATACTCTGCAAGTGCTGGACCACTGAGCTGTGCCCCTGGCCCATTTTTTTACTTTTTGAGACACGGTCTCGCTAAATTACGCAGACTGCCTCTGGTCTCGAACTTGCGATCCTCCTGCCTCCACCTCCCCAGTGCCTGGGATTACAGTCATGCGCCACCACACCCGGCTCTTTTTTTTTTCTTTTTAAAATTATTTTAACGCGTAGAGTAGACATTACAGATTCACCAGGTCGCGAATGCTCTTCAGCAATGGTCTAACCCGGTTTGAAAGGCTGGTGGGTGGTGTGTTTCCAACTTTGGCCTGGTGAGCGGGTTTATAGCAAAGGGCTGCCCATTTGCAGAGGTTCCCCCCCCCCCCCCCGGAGGGTGGCGTGTAGGACTAATTGGCAAATTTGTGCTCTGATTGCAGAGACCCAGCCTGACCCACGTGGTGGAGTGGATTGATTTCGAAACCCTGGCGCTGCTGTTTGGCATGGTAATTACCACCCTCCCAGCGGGACGCGGCACAAGCCTGCTGAAACCTGGGTCCTTTCCTTTGCCACCGTGGCTGATCCTATCATTATGTTAAAAGTGCCAGGTCTCCTGACAATTAGGGTTTGACTGACAGATGTTAGCGCAGGTCCAGCTCATTTCTCCCGAGTAGGGCAGGAGCGGCCGGTGCTCCGGTTAGTTTGCTGGAGAATTCCACTCTACCGCCTGTCAAACAACAAAATCATATTGCCATTTAGAAAAGAGCATTTTTTTCTGAGTTACCACGCTAAAAATAAAACATAGCATCTCCCAGACAAATGAACCATATAAAAGTTTCAGCGATTGGAAAAGTACTTTTAATTATGTAGATAGAGAAAAAAATCGTTCCTAAGTAATAGCCTGGGTGTTTGGTAATTTATCGCATCGTACAGGGGCCGCTCTGGGCTCTGTGCTGCTAGGCACGGGGCCAAGCCAATTTGTGCGAAGGAAACTCAAATATGCAAGCGGAGTAGGGTGTGATGTTGCGCTGCGCCCCTAGGGGGCGCTCTCCCAGGAGGGACCCAACAAAGGTTAATGGGCAGCGAGGCGGCAAGGTGGGAGCGGTGCCACAAGGAAAGGACTTGGGAGGCTTCTGAAAAGGTGAACAGGCTTTACTGTGTGGCCTCCATGGTAAAGGCCCCAGCCCCCAGCCCCAGGCTACACAGTCGCAGCGGTGTTGCAGCTCCGACACATTTCTGCTGGTGGGTCTCCCCCTCTTCTTCCCTCCTCCCTCTGGGGAGAGGGGTTCTTCTTGGCTCGCGCGGAGCCTTCGCGTCTTCGGGGGGCCCTGAGCTTCACAGGCAGTCCTGCCTGTAGGTCCTCCCCTAGATGTCCTCCATGAGGGATGTTGTTGAGGATCAGGAAGGGCTGGGCGCAGCTGTCCAGGCAGAGGGTGTCCAGTCGTGGTGCAGATGGTCAGATGATGACGTAGCCCGATGCTAAGGGAAGCTGCCTCCTTATGTGTCCCAGGGGAAGCTGCCAAGTGATACCAGGCACTGACTCGTGGGCAGAGTGAGGCAGGGTAAGATGGGGCAGACCAGTCACAGTTCAGGTGTGATTTGATGGGTGGGAGGCACCAGTGAGGGTGGGTGGAACTGTGAGGTATGGGCAGCTTAAGGTAGAGTTCAAGGAAAGGTCAGGGTGAGGCCTGCTTAATAGGACAGGCCTTGACAAGAGTAGCTCCATCTTATGATGCTGTTGTTAGGTGCCGTCGAGTAGGTATCTGACTCACAGCGACCCTGTGTACAACAGGTGAAACACTATTGCCAGTGCTTCTCTGCTGTTCACAGGGTTTTCCATGGCGGATTATTTTTGGGAGTGGGTTTCCGGGTCCTTCTCCCAAGCCTACAGCACCTGGTGTTCCCAGGTGGTCTCCCATCCAGGTACTGAACAGGCCCAACCCTGCTTAGCTTCCGAGATCTGACAGGATCGGATGTCACAGGGCTACGGCTGCAGGCCCTCATCTTATGACACTAATACAAATATATACAAAGTCATACAAACATTCCCCACCACGTGCAAGGGGCTGGACGTCGGGGGAAAGGGTTCGCACATTCTCCAGCAGACCCCTCCATAGTCAAGTGGTCTGAAGGAAGGCTCAGCCCTCATCCACTCCAGGCTGAAGACTGGCTCCAGGTAAAGCAGACCACTCTGCGTCCTTTGCCCCCTGGCTAATATCTTAGCTGGCAAGGTGAGGCTGGCAGATGCAGCAGTGAGCCCCCTACTCTGGGCTTCAGAGTGACTCAAAGCAGCGTTGCTATCTTCTGTGAGTGGGACAGGACAGGCCTTGACAAGAGTTACTCCATTTTATGTTGTTGTTGTTAGTTGCCGTCAAGTGGGTATCTGACTCACAGCGACCCTGCGTACAACAGGTGAAACACTATTGTCAGTGCTTCTCTGCTGTTCATGGGGTTTTCAGTGGCGGGTTGATTTTTGGGAGTGGGTTGCCAGAGCACGGGTTGATGGTGCTCTGAACTCAGGCTTCACAGGATGGGTCCCTGTGCTGGGGGATCAGAGGGCCTAGGGTTTGGGCATCTGGGGGCAAGAAGGCAGACCAACCAGATGTGTTGTAAGACTCGGCTTCCCAGAGGGAGACCATGTCTATCCAAAGTGTTCCCAATGAGAGACGGAGACCTGAGCCGCTGCAAGCACAAAGGATTTTATTGTCCGACGCGTCGGGGTCTACTCAGCTCCATCGAACGAGAGAGCGAGAGAGACCCCGAAATGCAGAAGCGAGGGCTTTTTATACAACTTTGATTGGCCACATTGGTTGACTTTTAAACTGATTGGTTAAATCAAATAGCAAGGCGTGCGCGCGCGGGAAGGGGGAAGGTAGCAGATGTGGGCTAATGATAACAGGAAGCGGCAGCTTAAGATAGCTCGGGACTTCTCAAGTTGGGAGGGGTGGGGTCTCTCTGAGGCAGTGGAAAAATTTTCTTAGCCTGATCTATAAAATGGCTTTTCTATGGCTAAGCTTGGTCCTTCAGTGTATCATTTATCCTGTGAAGGCACAGCGTGCTGTGTGTAGGACAGAGACTCACTGTAAGAAAATGTGCACGATGCTGTCGTTTCTGTTGCACTAAATATAAAATCAAGCAGCTGGCAGGCGATAAGGTTGAGATAAGGGTGATCCTTGCGGGTGGGGGTGTAGGTTAGTGTGGGTGCTTTGGAAATCAGTATCGAGGCTCCTCAAAAAGCTAAGAATAGAACTGCCGTATGACCCCGCTGTAGCACTCCTGGGTACATAGCCAAGGGAGTACCAGTCAGTATACCACAGAGACACCTGCCCATCCATGGTTATTGCAGCGTTATTCACTATAGCCTCGATGTGGAATCAGCCTAGGTGTCCATCAACAGAGGAGTGGATAAGGAAGCTGTGGTACATCTACTCCATGGAGTTCTACTCAGCCATCAAGAAGGACAAAATTCTGGCACTCGCTGGAAAATGGACGGAACTAGAGATCATCATTTAGAGCGAATGAAGCCAGACCCAGACAGATAAACACTGCATGTTTTCTCACATATGTGGATGGTAGACATCAATATGTATTCATTATTAAAATGTATAGGTCATGAAAACAGGGAGGATTTAAGTAGGGAAAGCTAATGGGCTAGAGAGAAGGGGGAGGGGCCAAGAAGATGAGGCAATGGGAGAAGGAAAATATCATGTATGTTGCCCTTATGGCAAAATTGGGATGTACACAGACAGATAGATTGTTGTTGTTGTTAGGTGCCGTTGAGTCGGTATCCGACTCATAGCGACCCTCATAGGGTTTTCAATGGCTGTTTCGGGATTGCCTTGGGAGTGGATTGCCAGGCCCTTCTTCCATTTTTGCGATGCTGGGAATTGAACTCTGGACCTCAGAGACTGCAGCGCAGCGCTCTACAAACTGAGCTAAATCCCAGCCCCATACAGATAGACAGACTGACAAAAAGACCGTTGGTGGGGAGGGAGGGAATGGGGAACGAGGGTCACTAGAGGGTAAGGGGGAGGTTAACGTGAGCAGTGTGCAATGAAATGCATGTATGGAAAGGTCATAATGAGACCCATTAAATTGTACATTAAAATTACTAGTAAAAAAAGTTTATAAAAGCATAGCATGCACATGAATCTGATATAAATTCTGAGAAATGATAATTGGTGAATTTATTGTTGTTAGGTGCTATCGAATCAAGTCCGACTCATGATGACCCTATATACAGCAGATCGAAACACTTCTCAATTCTGTGCCAGGCACTCAATCTTATTTATGTTTAACCTATTGTTGCAGATGCTGTGTCAATCCATCTGGTGGAGGGTTTTCCTTTTTTTTGTTGACCTGCCACTCTCCCAAAAATGATGTCCTTCTCCAGGGATTGATCTCTCCTGACTACATGTCCAAAATATGTTACTATCCTATAAATAGGAGGCTGGGATTTAGCGCAGTTTGTAGAGCGCCGCTCTGCAGTCTCTGAGGTCCCGGGTTCAAATCCCAGCACCACATAAATGGGAGAAGGATGTGGCAATTCACTCCTGAGGCAATCCTGAAACAGTCAGCCATTGAAAACCCTATGAGGGTTGCTATGAGTCGGACACGAACTGACGGCACCTAACAACAACAAAAACATAAATATGAAGGTATATGTTAATGGGTTAAAAAATTAAATGTATGATTTATTTTACCTCTTATAAAATAGAAAACTTAGCAAGTTCAGGCTTGTTGAAATTTCTGGCCGATTAAATTCAGACTAAATGGGACATGACTTTTGAGCAGTGCCTAGGAGGGTTGTTTTTGCCAATTCACGGCCATTACTAGACACAAATGAGTAAGCATTTTGGGGTCATACAGAATAAGGCAAGGCGGTAATCATTTCAATACAACTGTTCCTACTTGAATATGTAATTATTTTAAGAAGCAAAATTTAACCCAGTTTCAAAATCTTTAAATGCCAAAATGCTGCTTGTGTGGACCTGTCTCTACGATTCCCAGTTTCCTAATTTATAAAACAGAGTAATAATAACACCTGTTTTTTTTTTTCAGTACTGGGGGTTGAACCCAGGGCCACACGCTTGCATGCTCTGCAAGTGCTGGACCACTGAGCTGTACCCCCAGTCCATTTTTTTTTTTACTTTTTGAGACAGGGTCTCACTAAATTACGCAGACTGCCTCTGGTCTCGAACTTGTGATCCTCCTGCCTCTGCCTCCTGAGAGGCTCGGATTACAGGCGTGAACCACCACGCCCAGCTACACCTGGTGTTTTTTGTGAGGATTAGAAGGGATGATGAGGTACTTTAGGGATAAATCCCTGGATAAAAATATGCACGCCAAACCACTAGCAAGATGTTCAACTCAAGGAGTGGGTAAGTGGACCATCTAAGAAATGATGGTCCTTCAGCAAGACAGGGAGGAGCTCAGTGCTGTAGTTCCAGCGGCCAGACCTCACATTACTACCGATCACTTTGACACCGATTCAATATGATACCTTGCTAAAATAACCTCCTTCTCTCCTTTTCCCCTTTTCCTTATAGATGATCTTAGTAGCCATATTTTCAGAAACTGGATTTTTCGATTATTGTGCTGTAAAGGTAGGTGTGGTGATGCATTTAATTGCTATTGTGGTTGTTGGGTGATGTCTAGTCAGGTCTGACTCATAGCAGCCCAATGTACAACAGAAAGAAACATTTCCCAACACTGTGCCGTGCCCAGCACTATGTCCATGCTTCTCTGCTACTCATAGAGTTTTCAATGGCTGGTTGTTTTGTGATTGTTTTGTGAGTAGGCTGCCATGTCCTTCTCCCATTTTTTCAGTGCTGGGGATTGAACCTGGGGCCTCAGAGCATGCAGAGCAAGCACTCCACCAACTAAGTTAAACCCTAGTCTGATGCATTTAATAGTTAAGTACTAATTCATTGACATTTGTTTTAACATTCCATTTTCAGTGAAGTAAAGTATTGTTTAACGCAAGTATTTTAAAATTCCATCCTTCTTTTCAAAACTGCGTCTGAGAGGCTGGGTGTAGTTATGGCGCTAAGCATGGCTCTGAGCAACACTTCCAGCTTCTCTACAAATAAATGAAAGAGATTGAGATCGAGGACAAGAGAACTCAGGGTGAATATGTGCAGATTATGATGTGCAGATTATTGATGGCTGTTGAGAGCTACACATTAAGGTGTTTTTTTATATTAAAGTCTAAATATTTCAAGCTATCAGCTTCTGATTGCTTTGCTTATTGGTAAAATGATTTCCATGATTGTTGTTGTTGTTAGGTGCTATGGAGTCAGATCCAACTTACAGCTACCCTCATAGGGATTTCAGTGGCTGATTGGGCAATATTTTGGGAGTGGGTTGCCATGTTCTTCTCCTGTTTTTGTGGTGCTGGGGATCAAACCCAGGTCCTCAGAGAGTGCAGGGCAGCACTCTACCAACTGAGCTAAACCGCAGCCCCCCAACACATCAAAAGAATTTTTTTTGTGCATATTGTTGTTGTTAGGTGCCGTCGAGTCAGAGTCTGACTCATAGCAACCCTATGTACAACAGGTGAAACACTATTGTCAGTGCTTCTCTGCTACTCATAGGGTTTTCAATGGCTGATTATTTGGGGGGGGGGAGTGGGCTTCTAGGTCCGTCTCCCAAGCCTACAGCACCTGGTGTTCCCAGGCGGTCTCCCATCCAAGGACTAACCAGGCCCGACCCTGCTTAGCTTCCGAGATCTGATGGGATCGGATGCCACAGGGCTACAGCTGCAGGCATTTTAGTGTCTCTAAATATTTCATGCCATCAGCTTCTGATTGCTTTGCTTTTTGGTAAAATAATTTCCATGATTACTTTCTAAATATTGTACATACACACATTTAAGGCTTTTACCTTAGGGAAAGCATTTTTAAAAAATCCCTTAAAGACTTTTCTATATTTATTTTTGATGCTGTGGGTCAAACCCAAGCCCCTGTTCATGCTAAACACATGCTCTTTCATTAAGCTAGACCTCAACCTCTTAAAGGTCCTATTTTTATTATTAATTTTTAATATTTTTTTCAGTACAGGGGGACTGTCATACACTGACATTATAAACACTGTGCCACTGAGCTGCACCCTGGCCCTTTTCATATTTTTTAAATTGAGATAGGATCTTGTTAAGTTATGCAGGCTGCCTCTAGCCTCTAACCTGCAATCCTCCTGCCTCAACTTCCTCAGTCACTGGATTATTATTAATTTTCTAATAATAATACTTTTTATTATTTTCAAATCAAAATTGTATATACTTATGGAGTACAATGTAATGTTTCAATGCCTATCTATTGTTGTTATTGTTAGGTGCTGTTGAGTTGGGTCTGACTCATAGCAACCTGATGTACAATAGGACAAAACACTCCCCGACACTGTGCAATGCTGGGGCACTATGTCAATGCCTCCCTGATATTCACAGGATTTTCAAAGGTTGATTGTTTTGAGATTGCTTCGGGAGTGTCCTTGTCCTTCTCCCATTTTTGTGGTGCTGAGAATTGAACCCAGAGCCTCAGAGTGCACAGGGTTGCACTCTACCAACTGAGCTAAACCCCGACCCACACACACAATGCAGCATCATTGTTGTTGTTGTTAGGTGCCGTCGAGTCGAGTCCGACTCATAGCGACCCTATGTACAGCAGATCGAAACACTTCCTGATTCTGTGCCAGGCAAATGATCTTATTTATGTTTAAGCCCATTGTTGCAGATGCTGTGTCAATCCATCTGGTGGAGGGTTTTCCTTTTTTGCGTTGACCTGCCACTCTCCCAAACATGGTATCTTTCTCCAGGGATTGATCTCTCCTGACTACATGTCCGAAATATGTAAGACGCAGTTTGGCCATTCTTGCTTCCAAGGAGCACTCTGGCAGCATGATTAAATCAAGCTAATTAGCGTGTCAGGTCCCTCACCTGCCATGTTTTTGGTGAGCCATCTGCCAGGCACTTCTAGCTATTTTGAAGCGTACATTATTCGCTGCTCGCCCTGCCTGCTCGGCAGATCTCAAAGCTCCTCCTTCCTCTGCCTGCCATGTGGTGCTCTTTGACCAGCCTTTCCCCGCGCCTGCCTCCCCAGCCCCGCAGCCTCTGCTGACAACCTCTCTCTTCCTACAGCTGGGGATCGGCTCTGTTAGGTTCCACACAGGAGGGAGACCGTGAGGCATGTGTCTTTCTGGGCCTGGCTCATTTCAGCTGGCATAGCATCTTCCGGTTCCGTCCTTGTCGTCGAGAATGGCAGGATATCCCCTGCTTCCTGGATGAGTGTTCCAGGGTCTATGTGCCCCCGTGGTCTTTACCCACGTGGTTGCTGGCCACTTGGGCTGACCCCTTATCTTGGCTGCTGTGGATGGGCTGCAGTGAACAGCCAGCCCTTCAATACGCAGATTTCATTTCCTTGGGGCAGATGCCCAGGAGGGACCTTGCAGGATCATGTGGGAGAGCCATTTTTAACTTTTGAGGAATCTCTGTACTGTTTTCCAGATGGCTATACTAATTTATGCCTGCTACCATAGCCCTGTGGTATCTGATCCCTGCAGATCTCGGAAGCTAAGCAGGGCCGGGCCTGGTTAGTCCTTGGATGGGAGACCACCTGGGAACACCAGGTGCTGTAGGCTTGGGAGAAGGACCCGGCAACCCACTCCCAAAAATCAACCCCCCATTGAAAACCATTGAACAGCAGAGAAGCACTGACAATAGTATTTCGCCTGTTATATGCAGGGTCGCTATGAGTCAGACACTGACTCAACTGCACCTAACAACAACATACTACCTTACATTCCATCAACTAGGGATGGAACCCACGGCTTTGCACAGGCTAGGCAAGCTCTCTGGGCTGGGGTTTAGCTAAGTTGGTAGAGCGCTGCTCCGTACTCCCTGAGGACCCGAGTTCGATCCCCAGCACCACAAACACGGGAGAAGGACATGGCAATCCACTCCCAGGGTAATCCTGAAACAACCAGCCTTTGAAAACCCTACAAGGGTTGCTATGAGTTGATGGCATCTGACAACAACACAACAGCCAAGTGCTGTACCCCTAAGTTACACAGCCAGCTCTTTTTAAAAAAAAACTTATTTTGAGACAGGGTCTTGCTAAGTTTCTCAGATGGGCCTTGACCTCACTATGCAGCCCAGGCAGGCCTCGAACTTGTGATCCTCCTGCCTCAGTTTACAAGTAGCTGGGATTACAGGAGTGCACCATTGCCGCCAGCTCATTTCTCATTGTTTTGGTGACAGCCACCCTACCACGTGTGAGGCGTGCCTTGTTGTGGCGTTAATTTGCATTTTTACCTGGAATCCGGGGGGGTCTGCCTCTGCTGGCTTCTGCCTCCAGGATCCGAAGCCACCCTTCCTCGCTCTTGGCAAGGGGCGATCTCGCAAATGCAAAGGCTGGCGCTGAGCTTGACACTGTTTCCAGAGCCTAACATTTCTTTTGAAAAATAATTCATTCAGCAAGGCTCTTGGCAAACTCTGACTTAGAAAGTCAAGCACTGGCTTTTGTTCTGTTTGTGCAAAGCCCTGCACGTTCCAGGTGGAAATCTGGCCTCTTCCTCCTAACACCTTGATAATAAAGATATCTCATGGTTCCTAAAGACCAGGAGGCGCTAGGGTCCTGCGGCCCCCTGCGGTCCTGGCTGTCTAGTAGGAATTCTAGGTGACGCAAGGGAATTAAGGGCTGATGCTTTGTAACCAGTGAGCCACGAGGGGGCGCTATGACGAGGGAATTGGAACAGAGAATGTGGGTGACAGTGGACGTAGGTGGTCCGGGTGCTTGGGGTGCAGGATGACCCCACCATCTCACCTTAGCAGGGTAGGGATTCTGGGGAGCTCTAAGTTTTACTCGCCCCCTGTGCAATGTTTATTTGGGTCCCTAATCCCTGGAGTCACGATGTACAACATTGCCTCTTCCACGCCTGCGCTGATCCCGGCCTGTCGCCCCCGGTGTGCGGCTGCAGGCGTACCGGCTCTCCCGAGGGCGAGTGTGGGCCATGATCCTCATGCTGTGCCTCATCGCCGCCGTCCTCTCCGCCTTCCTGGACAACGTCACCACCATGCTCCTCTTCACGCCGGTCACCATAAGGTAGGCCGAGCACGTCCGCCAGGGGCGTTCCAGCTGGGCTCAGGCCTCCCTCCTCACAGCCGCAGGAGGACGGGGACGGTGCCCACCCCGCCTGGGACACTGCTTTCCAGACCCGCCGCAGTGGCCTGCATGGCTGCCGTGCTGTTGAACAGAGCGGCCCCCTTGCAGGTGGCAGAAACACCCGCAGGCAGCTGGGAGACGTGGCCTCGCTTCCCAGGAGGTCGGCTGTCAGGGGACAGAGCAGAGCGTCACCAGACCCCAGGAACCAGGGGCTCCTGCTCATGGCCCCCGCAGTGTCCAGCTGGGAGACGTGGCCTCACTTCCCAGGAGGTCGGCTGTCAGGGGACAGAGCAGAGCGTCACCAGACCCCAGGTGCCAGGGGCTCCTGCTCA
>VMDO01013163.1:0-47152 GCA_007922755.1 Pedetes capensis | reverse complement strand
CCGCAGCATCTTCAACGGGGCCCAGAGCTGGCGGAGAGCAGAATGGCCATTGGCTCCTGCTTAGGCCTAGGTCCGCAGGAAGGATGGGCTCACCTGGCAGGACTTTGCAGGGCCACCTAGGGAAAGGGAAATAGAGTTTGACTCAGTTCCGTTTCCTTAACTTCTGCCTGCTTCAGCCATTTGACGTTTATTGAGTGGCACAAGCTGTTGGCCCAGAACCCTTTGTAGTTGGAGGTTTAGCTGGGGCGGTAGTGAGAGCCTCTTCCAAAGGCATCGGGCTAGGTGGGGACCCACATTTTACTCCTCCTCCTCTGTCTTCTCCTGCTCCTCCTCCTCCTCCTCTACCTCCTCCAGTTCCTCCTCCTCCTCCTCCCCCTTCTCCTCTTTCTCCTCCTCCTCTACCTCCTCCTCTTCATCCTCCTCCTCTTACCACTGGGCTGCACCCCCAGCCCACTTTTCATTTTTAATTTTGAAATAAGTTTTGCTAAGTTACCCAAGCGTCTCCTGGCCTTGAACCTGCCATCCTCCGGCCTCCGTCCGCCTCCAGAGTTGCTGTGATTATAGGTGTGCCCGGCCGCACCCAGTGCACACACACCTTTACTCGCGTGAATCGTGAAGCCACTTCCGTTTTCCTCCCTTCGTGATAGGCTGTGTGAGGTGCTCAACCTTGACCCAAGACAAGTCCTGATTGCAGAGGTGATCTTCACAAACATCGGAGGAGCTGCCACCGCCATCGGGGACCCACCAAATGTCATTATTGTTTCCAACCAGGAATTGAGGAAAATGGTATGTACCCGTAGACCAGCAGAGGGGTGCTTTCGGCAAATGCACAACTCAGCTGAGCCCTCTACCTGGTGTGCCTGAATCCTTGATTAGCCTTTATTGGCAATCAAGATCCTATATGTCACCTCTTTATAGTAAGTTGTTGTTGTTAGGTGCCGTCAAGTTGGTATATGACTCATAGCCACCCTATGTACAACAGGTAAAACACTATTGTCAGTGCTTCTCTGCTGTTCATAGGGTTTTCAATGGCAGATTGATTTTTTGGGAGTGGGTTGCCGGGTCTGTCTCCCAAGCCTACAGCACCTGGTGTTCCTAGGCGGTCTCCTGTCCAAGGACTAACCAGGCCCGACCCTGCTTAGCTTCCGAGATCTGATGGGATCAATGCCACAGGGTACGGTGAAAGGTTCCAAAGCCCACCTGGCTTTTCTAGGGGAGAGCGTTGTCTGATCATTTCCTGCTGCCCCCGGCCACCTGACCTTGGGGACCTCAGCAGCTCCTGTGGTGAAGGCAGACACAGCCTAGGCTGGACTCAGATGTGGCAGCCTCTTTTCTCCTCCTGAGATAGGTTGCCTTTCATGTAAAAATTGGTTTTCTGACTTGAAAGAAAAACTTTAGTTGTGTCAAACTCATGCTGAGGCGTCCGTGTTCCTCTGTGTGTTTTGTGCTGGGCTCTGGGACCCCTGGACCTGAGGCCTGCTGAGTTCCCATGTGCCCATGCCTGCTCCCCTCTCCAGGTCCTAGTACAGGGAGCTGCCCCGGTGCAGAGGAAGGGCCACCTGTCATCCTTTGCTTTTTTCCTCCCCTAGGGCCTGGACTTCGCCAGCTTCACGGGCCACATGTGCATTGGGGTTTGCCTTGTTCTTCTGGTCTCCTTTGCGCTCCTCCGACTCCTGTACTGGAACCAGAAGCTGTCTAACAAGGAGCCCAGTGAGATTGTTGGTGAGTAGAAGCACCGCCTCATATAGCCTCAGGTTTCATTACTGAAGTAGGATTTTTTTTTTTTGGAAGTTCTTCCAAACAGGCGGGAGGTGTGTCCCATGTAGAAATCGGGGAGGGTTCTCCATGGGGATGCCCTGTGCTTAGGATCTGTGCCTGTCTGCCTCTGCCTCCCTCCACGCGGTGTGCTCTGGTCTGTTGAGCAAAACCTCTCCCAACTAAATGCATCTGCGTTTCCGCTTTCTTCCACCACCAGGAAACAGAAGTGTGCCTCCTGAGGGTGAACAGATGGCTGAGCTGACCAGGCCCCTGGCCTTTTCTTTTTTAAATTGGAGGTACCGGGATTTAAACCCATGGCCTCAAGCGTGCTCTGTGAGTGCTCTACCACAGAGCCACACCCCCAGCTCATTTAAGAATCTTTCCTCTTGAGACAAGGCCTCGCTAAGTTACGCAAGCTGCCTCTGGCCTCGAACCTGCGATCCTCCTGCCTCTGCCTCCTGAGTTGCTGGAAAGGCTCTGACTCTTAGGACAGGCTTTTAATGGTGCCTTTTATGTAATGCAGCTCAAGCACTGGATGAAACAGTGGCCCCCTGTGAACTCACGCTAAAGCTGGCCCGTAGCTCAGTCCCTCCTTTCCTGTCCCAAGATGGCACTGTGGCCTTCAGAGTTTCAGAGGGCAGCTCACTGGGTCTTCTTCTCTTCCTCTTCTCCCCCATTCTTTTTGTGGTATCATAATCCGAGGTGGTTTATGGTGTGAGGCTTGAATTTCAGAGGGATTTTGGAGATCGTTTTTTCTGATGGGACCTTTGGGTTGCCTCCACGCTCCTTTGATTTTGCTTGGCTCCGATGTGCCTTCAGCAGGCTGAGGCTTCACAGGACCCAGGTGCTGACTGCAGTGGCTTCAGGCAGCCCGGCCTGGCCTGGGTCTCTCTGTTCTGAGTCTTGACAGGACTCCCTTACAGCCTGTGTCTCTCTGCTGAGCTTGGTTTTCTCAACGTCACAGCAAGTCTGCCATATAGCAGGGGGTGACATACGTGTACCAGACTGAGGTGGCTTAAAGGGTGATGTTTTCTCTTCTTCTTGAGGCCGCAAAGCGTCTGGAGCATCTCTGTGCCCGGCCTTCACGCTGAGCTGCATGGCAGGGGCGCTACGCCCTGCTAGAAAGGCTTTGGTGTTTTCACTCCACCTTTAATGCCTGGGATACACTGTCTGGTGCATTGCACGTCATGGGTGTGCCATCGTTCAGATCTGGAATGTTCCCTAGAGGCCCGTGTACTGAAGGGTTAGTCTCCAGCCTGTGGTGCTATGGGCAGGTGGTGGAACCTTTAAGAGGTGGGGCCTCATGGGAGGAAGTCAGGCCCCCAGGGCTGTGCCCTTGAAGGACATCGGGAACCTGGCCTCTTCCTGTCTCTCTCTCTCTCTGCTTCCTGGCTGCCATGAGGTGAGGAGCTCCCTCTACCACCTGCTCGCACTATGATACACTGCCTCACCACAGGCCCATGGCAGTGGCTGATTGACCCATCCGAGACCATGAGCTAAATAAACTTTCTTTCTTATAAGTTGTCTGTCTATCTTATTTTGTTATAGTGACAGAAAATCGACTAACGCAGGGTGCTTCATGAAAATGTTGTGCTTTCTTGCATGCTTTTAAGGGTAATTTTGAGAAATGTATATAGTATTTTTAAACATTTTATTAGCATATATTACTTGTACAAAATAACAAGTTTCAGGTGACATTTTCATGCATACATATAGCATACTTTGATCATACTCACCGCCTCCCACCCTCTGTTATCCTTCTTACCCATGCCCCCTCATTCGCTTCCTCTTCCCTAATCATACCCCTTCTACTTTCAGGGCTTTCCCCCCATATTCCACATAGGACAGAAAATATATGCTACGTGCCTTCTGAGTCTGGCTTATTTCATTTAACATGATGATCTCCAGCTACATCCATTTTCCTGAAGGCAACATGATTTTGTTCTTCTTTCTGGCTAATACTGCATTGTGTCTATATACCACATTTTCCTTATCCATTCATCCATTGATGGGCACCTAGACTGATTCCATAACTTGGCTATTGTGAACAGTGCTGCAGTGGACCTAGCTGTGCAAGTATTTTTGTGGTATGGAGTCTTTGATTTCTTTGGAGATACACTTAGGAGTGGTACAGCTGGATCACTGGTAGTTCTATTTTACTTTATTGAAGAGCATCCATACCTATTTCCATAGTGGCTGTACTAATTTACATTCCCACCAGAAGAGTACAAGGGTCCCCTTTCCCGCCCATTCTCTCCAGCATTTGCTGTTGTTTTCTGGATGATAGCTGTTCTAACTGGAATGAGATGGAATCTCAGTGTAGTTTTGATTCACATGTCTCTGAAGGTG
The DNA here is from genome assembly GCA_007922755.1 of Pedetes capensis. Classification (NCBI taxonomy): domain Eukaryota; kingdom Metazoa; phylum Chordata; class Mammalia; order Rodentia; family Pedetidae; genus Pedetes; species Pedetes capensis. The sequence goes on along the minus strand of VMDO01013163.1, from coordinate 43,045 downwards.
AAAGCTGTTGAATAGTTTTTATATATATGTATTAGCCATTTGTACTTCTTTTGAGAACTGTCTGTTCAGTTTCTTTCCCCATGCATTGATTGGATTGTTTATTCTTTTGGCACTTCATTTTTGAGTTCTTTATATATTGCAGATATTAATCCCCTGTCATATGAATAGCTGGAAAAGATTTTCTCCCATTCTATAGGCTGTCTCTTCACTCTATTGATCATTTTTTATTCTGTGAAGATGCTTTTTAATTTGATTCAATCCAATTAGTCAATTTTTGCTATTTTTCCTTAGCTGTTGGAGTCCTATTCAGAAAGTCCTTGCCTGTGACTATAACTTGAAGCATTTTTCCTCTGTTTTCCTCTCGTTTTGATGTGTCTGTTCAAGAAAGGAATATATTCTTTGCCATGTTGTTGTTGTTAGGTGCCATCCAGTCGGTATCAGACTCATAGCGACCCTGTGTACAACAGGCGAAACACTACTGTCAGTGCTTCTCTGCTGTTCATAGGGTTTTCAATGGTGGATTGATTTTTGGGAGTGGGTTGCCAGGTCCTTCTCCCAAGCCTACAGCTTCTGGTGTTCCCAGGCGGTCTCCCATCCAGGTACTAACCAGGCCTGACCCTGCTTAGCTTCCGAGATCTGACGGGATCAGATGCCACAGGGCTATGGCTGCAGGCTTTCTCTGCCTAAAGAGTTGAAATTGCTTACTTCGCTTCCGTGGGGAGTTCTAAATGTCCCCTTTGTTATCAGGTTCCACTGTAATAACTCATATGCTAGGAAGTCCCTGCTTTGGGCTGACCCAGGGCCTCCTGCAAGTTGTTGGCATGTGTGGTGAGCAGAGGGAGGCGTCGCTGCCACCCGAGGTAGAGGGAGACTCACGACCCACCTTTGTCTGTGCGCAGAGCTGAAGCACGAGATTCACGTGTGGCGCCTGACCGCGCAGCGCATCAGCCCGGCCAGCCGCGAGGAGACGGCTGTGCGCGGCCTGCTGCTGGGGAAGGTGCTGGCCCTGGAGCAGCTGCTGGCCCGGAGGCTGCGCACCTTGCACAGGTACCAGGCAGGCCCCGCTCGGATCGGTGGCAGCCTTTCTCAGACTGGGGCTTCCGATGCGTGGCGGGACCACGTGACCCAGCCTTTCTCAGACTGGGGCTTCCGATGCGTGCCGGGACCACGTGACCCAGCCTTTCTCAGACTGGGGCTTCCGATGCGTGCCGGGACCACGTGACCCAACTAGTCCACTCCTCCAAAGACTGTCCACATGTCCTATGGCATGCCAACCACGTGACTTCAAATGATTGTCCTTCCAGGCATTGGTGGCACTACTTAAGAGTGACCCCAGCAGTGGGCACATGGGTAACTGTTAGGGGACGCTGTGCATGGCGGCTCGAAGGCCAGTCCATTAGTGGGAGGAGAAGGCCACAGGCCAGCATGTGGAGGCTCACGCAGTCCAAGCGACAGCCCAGGTGGGGCACCATCCCCACCGCCCGAGCTTCCTCTCCAGCCCAGCACCTGCCCAATCCGTGACGCCAGAAAATCAGGACCTGTGTCCTCAGGCTACAGCGGAGGCCCGCATTGCAGCCTGGGGTTAGAGGACCCATTCTAGTGACAGGAATAGGTTTATATTTTTCCCAGTAATGAGGAGTCCAACCTAGGGTCTTGCACATACTTTGTAAGTTTTCTACCACCAGGCCGCACCCCAGTCTGTTTTTTATTTTTATTTTTCATCTTGAGACAGGGTCTTGCTAAGTTATGCAGGCTGCCTCTGGCCTCGAACCTGCGATCCTCCTGCCTCTGCCTCCTGAAGTCGCTGGGATGATGGGCGTGCGCCACTGCACCTGGCTCAGACACAGAGGTTACAGGAGATATTTTTTCGTAAGGTGAAGATAGAGTAACTCGTGCTGGTGTGGAGAGCGAAAGATATGCTCAGTGGAAATCAGGATGACAGAGAAGAATAAATGTGGGCCCAGAGATTCTCCAGGCTTCCTTCAGCTGAGCTTGGGTGGGTTACAGATGGGGAAACTGAGGCTCGGGAGGCTGGTGGCTCCCCAAGGCCATGCATTTGCTGAGGAGCAGATGGGAGGAGGGCAACGTGAGGCAGGTGCTGGCTCTGCAGGATTTGTTCCAGCAGAGTCTTTGAAAAACCTGTCCTCAGAGTCACTCCACAGACTGCTGTGATTTCTGTAGATCCCGACTGGATGTAGGGTTGGCCCCCTGGGACACTCACGTGTGACATGTGGGTGTTCACTGAGGCAACGTTTTCCATGGCACAGAGTCTTTTCCCTAACTGGCATGGGGGAATATAAACTAGAGAAGGTGGGCCAAGTTGTTGTGTTGTTAGGTGCCGTCGAGTCAGGTCTGACTCACAGCGACCCTATGTATAGCAGAACGAAACACTCCCCAATTCTGTGCCAGGCACACGATCTTATTTATGTTTAAGCCCATTGTTGTAGACACTGTGTCAATCCATCTGGTGGAGGGTTTTCCTTTTTTTCGCTGACCTGCCACTCTCCCAAACATGATGTCCTTCTCCAGGGATTGGTCCCTCCTGACTACATGTCCAAAATATGTAAGATGCAATTTGGCCATCCTTGCTTCCAAGGAGCACTCTGGTTGCACTTCTAGGACAGATCTGTTGGTTCTTTTGGCAGTCTGTGGTCTATTCAATAGATGTGTCCAGCACCATAATTCAAAAGCATCAATTCCTCTCCTGTCTCCCTTGCTCATTGTCCAGCTTTCACAACCATATGATGCGACTGAAAATACCATGGCATGAGCCAGGCCCACCTTCGTCTTCAATGTGACATCTTCACTTTTCAATACTCTACACAGGTCTTTTGCCACAGGGACAGAGACAAGGACAGGTTGGTAGAAGGAAGGAAGCAGATATAAAAATTCTTCAAAACTGATCCTCAATGGAAAAAATTACCATGAAAGCAATGGGTGTTTCTTTTACCACTTTGCCCTCTAGTTAGTTGCAAGAGTTAGGAATAAAGGTACAATGTCCTCATCATGGAGACAAACAAATTCAGAAACCTGAGAAGTCCAGGTGGCCGCCTGTGCCTGTGGTTTCTCCCTCTGTGCCTTAGCCAACCTCTGACTGGAAACATTCGAAAAACAATTCTGACCGTATGGAACATGTGGACTTTTTCCTTATCATTATATTCTAAACAATACAGAAAAACAGCTGTTTACATAGCATTTACATTGGAGTTGGTGTTATAATTGGGAGAAGGGCCTGGCAACCCACTCCCAAAAATCAATCCACCATTGAAAATCCTATGAGTAGCAGAGAAGCACTGACAATAGTGTTTCGCCTGTTGTACACAGGGTCGCTATGAGTCAGATGCCGATTCGATGGGACCTAACAACAATAGGAGTTATAAATAATCTAGAGACGATTTAAAACGTATGGGAGGGCTGGGCGTTATAAGTAATCTAGACATGACTTAAAGCATATGGGGAGGCTGGGCGTGGTGGTGCACACCTGTCATCACAGCAACTCGGGAGGCTGAGGCAGGAGGATCGTAAGTTCAAGGCTGGAGGGAGACCATGTCCCAAAAAACCAACAAAGAAACAAACAACAACAACAAACCCATATGGGACGATGTGTGTAGGTCATACACAAATACCCCATCGTTTTATACAAGGCACTTGGGCATCTGTGGGTTTTAGTGTTCTTGAGGGAATCTTAGGAGCAGGTCCTGGGGTCACTGAGGGATGGCTATGCATGAAGAAGGAAGTCAGGTAGTAACGGCGGTCCTCGTGCACATCCTGGCACATTTATGACGTTTATGCCAATCCCACACTCACTGTCGAGCGCACCCACGCACACACTTCCTTCAGCTTGCCGATCATCGCGCGCATTATTTTTCTTTGGCAATGTCGAGTGAGTGTCTCTCCTAATCGGCAGACCACGCGCCCCGGGTCACCCCCGTGATCTGGTTTTCCCCTGTGCCAGGATCCATGTTGGGGGAGGGGTCCGGGCTCCATCAGCTGCTGGCTCCATCAGCTGTAGATCTCCGTGCTCCACATAACCCAGGCAATACCAAGCATCCTTTTCTCTTTTAGACAAATCTCCCAGGAAGATAAGAATTGGGAGGCCAATATCCAGGAGCTCCAAAAAAAGGTATCTCCGTTTGTTTGCTCGGGGGCTTCGGAGTCGCCTCGCATGGAAGAGAATGATTGATTTTTCTTTTGAAAAATGCATTATTGCTGTTTTGAGTTTTTAATTGACATCTACTAATCGTGGGAAGCAATGAGGTGCACTGTGATATCTGGAAACCTGTTCACGTTGTGTAATGACCAATGTGCTTGTTAGGTGCCAGTGAGTTGGGAGAAGCACTGATACAGTGCCGGGCATGGTACAGTGTCGGGGAGCGTCTTGTTCTGTAGTACATCGAGTCGCTGTGAGTTGGACTCTACTTGAGGGCATCTAACAACAACACAATACCCTTTTACACAAGGGAGTTAAGGTCCCAAGGATTTTGGTATCTGCTGGGTCCTGAGCCCAGTCACCTGTGGGTACCAAAGGACTCTTACGTGTATATCTAAATCCACATGGACAGATGGGTGGACAGATGTGCCGATGGGGCCATTCTTAAGAAAGGGACCATTATGGCTCTGGTTCACACAGTGAGCTGGCATCTGCACAGGGGACCTGGCTGGTATTGCAGACTGCCCTGTGCCCCTCTGCACCTGCTCTCCACGCTGGCCCCACCGAGCTGTGGCCCAGGTAGCCGGCAGTGCAGCATTTCTGGGAGCCTCGTGGGACAAAGCACCTCACTAGCCCCACAACTCTGAGATTAATGAATGCGCTGCAGAGGCCATGGGGCCTCTGTGTCCCCCAGTACCTGGGCAGAGTCCCTCGGGGGTCGTCCCCTTGATAATCAGGTGACACGTGCATTGCAAGGCCCTTGGAGGTGTTGCACACGGAAACACAACAAGAAGCTCATGCCGGAGTCGTGGTGTTGCGAGACCACGTTAAGCTCACGCCGTGAGCTTTGCTTCATGGGAAAAGGAAAACTGAGGCCAAACTGTGGCCTTTGTGGAAAAGCCTGTGTCCTGGGGGCCAGGTCTCTGAGGTTATGTGCGGCCCCTCAAAGGCTTTGCCAGTGGCTCAGCGAACACTGGGTTGGGGACCAGGTCTCTGAGGTTATGTGCGGCCCCTCAAAGGCTTTGCCAGCGGCTCAGCGAACACTGGGTGGGACTGGGCATGCGTGAGTATTCCCGTACTATATAAAACCCTATGAACAACAGAAAAGCACTGACAACAGTGTTTCGCCTGTTGTACATAGGGTCGCTATGAGTTGGAAACTGACTCGATGGCACCTAACAACAACAACAACATATTGGACATTTATTTAGCCCAGAATTTTATGAAAAGACTGCTGCACTTCACATCTACAGTGTTTATGCATCTACGGTGCACAAAGATTTTGAACACCATAACCTGGAATCAAGGAGCTGGGGTTTAGCTCAGCTGGTAGAGTGCTGCTCCACCCTTTCTGAGGTTTGATGCCCAGTAAGGCAAAAATGGGAGAAGGATGTGGCAGTCCACTCCCAAAACAATCCCCAAATAATCAGCCATGGAAAACCCTATGAGGGTCACTATGAGTCGGACTCGACTCCACGGCACCAAACAACAATGTGGAATCCATACAATTCTTATTGTAATGCATTACTTCATAAACCCTTTCAGGTTGAAGATGTCATGAGTTTCAAGTTGAAGATATTTCCATCATAAGGGAAATGTGTAGCGATTCAAGTCGCGTAGGATCGTGGACACATTTTGAGAATGGCAAGATTGCACCCAAGACTCCAGCTCTGTTTTTCTCTCTCCCAGCACAGAATAACGGACAGGATCCTGCTCGTCAAATGCCTGACGGTGCTGGGCTTTGTTATCCTCACGTTCTTTCTTAGTTCCCTCGTCCCTGGCGTTCACCTGGATCTCGGTGAGTCTCACTTTCTTTCTTTCTTTTAACTCTGAGAGTATTTTTTTAACTGGAAATTTTTCGTGTACAACTCAGTGTGATTCATTCTGACGTGCATTTCATGGTGACATTTCCATATCTGCGTTTCATTGTACATTGCACAGATAACTTCCCCCGTACCCTCTTGTGCCCCTCCTCCCCCCTCTCCCACCCCCTCACCAATGGCCTCTCTTCCACTTGCCTGTCTTTTTGTGGGATTATTTTTCTGTATACTCTTGTATCCCCGTTTTGATTGAAGTCCACGCTTTTTTCTGCCATGATCTATCTTTTTACATTGTCGGCAGTATTACGTGAATCATCTAGCCCATTTGCTTTGTTACCATCCTTGGTATTGTTGGTATTGTTATAATTATTTCCCAAACTACTGAAGTTGGGCTGCTATGGAAGTCGCAATGCGGGCCTGAGGCTGGAAAGCTCCTTTCCAGGCCTAACTGGCTCTGAAGCAGCAGGCGGTGCTGGCCGGGAGCCTGGCAAGAGCTGACAAGCAGGCGCAGCCTTTCTGCCCCGCTCCCCTCTGTGTGCTGGGATTAGGGGACCCGCGCCTGTCCGCTGGGGGTCTGCAGCACGCAGGGCTTAGTGTCAGAAGGGCGTGGAGTTAGAACTGTCCTTCCCATCACATCAACAACCACGTCCTGAAGTGGCTCCTGGGAAAGGCAGAGCGTCACATCAGCAAGGCCATTTCTGCCTTCCATGCAGTTTAACGTGACAGGAGGAGGACAGACTGTGGGGACGAGCGCTGGAGGATCGCGGGTCTGCCGGCGCACGCTGTCTGTGTCTGCCTGGGAATCCTTCTGATCACGTGGCCAGCCCTGCTCCCACCTCTCTTTAATCCCCTGCCCTGATTTTTGAGCAGCTCCTAGCTACTCTGCTTTCTGCAGGCCTATGCCAAAGTCCGTCTGCAGCCGTATCCCTGTGGCATCCGATCCTGTCAGATCTCAGAAGCTAAGCAGGGTTGGGCCAGGTTAGTACTTAGATGGGAGACCGCCTGGGAACACCAGGTGCTGTAGGCTTGGGAGAAGGACCTGGCAACCCACTCCCAAAAAACAGTCAGCCACTGAAAACCCTATGAACAGCAGACAAGCACTGACAATAGTGTTTCTCCTGTTGTACACAGGGTCGCTGTGAGTCGGATATGGACTTGATGGCACCTAACAATAACATGCCAAAGTCCCAGCTCATCCCCGCTGGTTACAAGGGTCTTTCAGGTTGTGCTCATCTTGTGAACCCCTAACACCTGCCCTCTCGCTATAACCTCTCCCCACTTGCCACAGACTTGTCTTTATTGATTTCCCAGGAATTTCTGGTGGTGTCATGATTTAAAACAAAACCAAATGAAAACTGTTTGCAAAACCCAGCTCACGTGAAAGGGTAGGGTCACGAGAAAGATAAATTTGAGCGGGTATCAGGGAGTCTTTTGGAATCAGACTTTACCTGTGGTTTTCTTTCAAAGTGATTTCTGCTAAGGTATTTAAATACTGCAGTTTTCATTTTATTTTATTTCTCTCTGTCTCTGTCTCTGTCTCTCTCTCTCTTTTTTTTTTTTTTTTGCATTACTAGGTGCTGAACCCAGGGCCTCATATGTTGCGAGTGCTCTGCCATTGAGCTACACCTCCAGAACTTTTTAGGTTTATAATTTTATTTAATTTTAATTTATTTTATTTTATGCCTCCAACCATACCACAGTGATATCCGATCCTATCAGATCTCGGAAGCTAAGCAGGATCGGGCCTGATTAGTCCTTGGATGGGAGACCGCCTGGGAGCACCAGGTGCTGTAGGCTTGGGAGAAGGACCCGGCAGCCCACTCCCAAAAATCAATCCGTCATTGAAAACCCTATGAACAGCAGAGAAGCACTGACAGTAGTGTTTCACCTGTTGTACACAGGGTCACTATGATTTGGACACCAACTCACCCCTAAACAACAACAACATTTTTATTTTTTAAGTTGAGACAGGGTCTCAGTGAATTCCGCAGGCTGCCTCAGGCTTCGAAACTGCAATCCTGGCTCAGCCTCCTGAGTTGCTGGGATTACAGATGGGCACATCTACGCCTAGCAGGTCATCTTAATTTTCATAAATCTTTGATGTCCTGCAACACGTGAAGAATGTAACTTCTGTAGGAAGCAAAGCCTGTTAACCTTGTAAGGAAATGGGAGATGTTGCTTCAGCGATTGTCAATACATTGTTGCTTTTTTGGATCCCTGATATACTAGAAAAAAATTTTTTGCCCCAGTGCTGGGAGGGTGAACCCAGGGCCTCACGGATGCTTTTACAAATGCTCTACCACTGAGCTGCACCCCCAGCCCACGTTTTACTTTTTTAAAATTTCGAGAAATACTCTCGCTAAAGTACACAGGCGGCCTCTAACCTCGAACTTGAGATCCTCCTGTCCCTGCCTCCTGAGTTATTGGGATTGCAGGTGTGAACCGCTGTGCCCAGCCTGATATGTTAGAAATCTTTCAGTTATCAATTTCTCTTTTTCTGTTTTCTGTAAAACAGCTACATTTCTAGATCCTCACGCATGGCACAGGACGTACAACAGTTTGCCTGGTTGTCCAGCTTTATAGCATGTCTTCAGAGTTTCCTAGAGCTTCTTTCCTTAAATAAGCTCAAGTTCAGCGTGCCGGGTGACCTGGGCTTGGCTCCGAGCTGTCAGTTCTTGGTCTACACTGGAGAGCCAGTCCTTTCAGAACGTTGAGATACTGAAGAACACAAAGCTAGCATGGTAACAAGGTCATGGACTTCCGCTGGATTTCGTGGATTACATCTCGAATTTTTGCAGTGTGATTATTTATAATTACCTCCAGGCATAGTATAACTGAACATCATAAATCTTTAATCACTACAAGAATGTTCTGTGATCACCCTTGGTAATTAACAAATACAAGGAAACTGGTGTTTTATGAAATACAAGGAAACTGGTGTTTCATGAGTAGAAGGGTTCCATTAGAGAATTCTTTTGGGCGTTCATACATTACATTGCTTTATTTGAGATTCTACTTAAAAAATAAAACATAGTGGGCATTTGAAAAACTAAAAATACGTGGGCACTTGCATGCCATTTTGTTAGCATTTGGCAATAGTTTTTGTATACCGAATATATTTTTTAAATTTAAAGGCACATCTTTAGACGCACTTTAAAAATCTTGGTTAGTGTGAAATCTTTCATGTTAGACACAAAGATGTCTTCACTTTCTTTTGTGTGGTTGTTGGATCCGTGACTGAGAGGATATTTCTCCTTTGCTTTTAAATCTCATTTGGTGTTCAGTTAGGGTTTGTGGAGAGGTGATTTTTCCTGGGCATTCTGGGATACACATGTCCTGTGTTGCTTATTCTTCCAGAGAGGTTGGGTGGAGTGATAGAGGTTTGGTTAGTATGTATCTTACTGGAATAGAGTCTCCCTAGAGTGACAGTGCCTGCAGCAGTAGCCCTGTGGCGTCCGATCTCGTCAGATCTCGGAAGCTAAGCAGGGTCAGGCCTGGTTAGTCCTTGGATGGGAGACCACCTGGGAACACCAGGTGCTGTAGGCTTGGGAGAAGGACCTGGCAACCCACTCCCAAAAAACAATCTGCCATTGAAAACCCTATGAATAGCAGAGAAGCACTGACAGTAGTGTTTCTCCTGTTGTACGCAGGGTCGCTATGAATCGGACACCTACTCGATGGCACCTAACACAAGAACAAGAGTGACAGTAGCTCTCCTGACAGGAACAGGGTAAAAAGGTGCAGGGCTTCCCAGCGCTTCAGCTGGTAGAGAATGTGCCGATTTCTCTCTGGTGAAATTCTCTTTTGAGTCTGACATGCTTCATGAATTGAACGTCATGCAGCGCGATGTAATATAAGGTGACGTCATGCCACGAGTGGGCCTCATGTGACATTGTATGACCCAACCCGATGCCTTATAACAAAGTGATGCCATATAATGCTACCCATTGTGTAACTCAGCGCAACACCATACAATACGAGGTCACGTTCTACAGTTCATGATGTCAGGTAACACCAGGCGATGCCTTAGACACAGTATATATCATATGACATGGGACAACCCTGTGATGTCACATGACACAGGTGATGTGAGGTCACACGTGCACCGTGGAACACAGCATGATGCCGTGCATGCAATGCGCCATTATAAAATACAGGGCGGGGTCCTATAACATGATGTCATGCACAAGTGTGCGGTATGTGACAAAACATGACGTCATGGAACCCGTGGCTTCACTTAAGAATCCAAACCCGTGGCTCATTTAATTTATTTTCGTTTTTGAATTATCACAGAGCATAACTGACTTTTCTTTGGGTATAAAGTTCCATGAATACTAACACCTCTGGAGATTTCTATAACCACCGGTATAATCAGCAAAAACCAAAGCAAAGCAAAGCAAACCAAACCAAAACAACTTCCTGTGCTCTTCAGTCATAGTCACCTCTGGAACCACCAAGAGCCAGTCTGGTCTCCCCCACTGTAGCCCTGTCTTCCTGAGAATGCTATATACGCGGTATCAGATTGTGTGCAACCTTTTGAGTCTGGCTTCTCTCCTACAGCAGAGTGCCTTTCCGATTCTTACAAGCACTGTGTATTTCTTGTTGTTGTTAGGTGCCATCAAGTTGGTGTCCGACTCATAGCAATCCTATGTACAACAGGCAAAGCAGTATTGGCAGGGCTTCTCTGTTATTCATAGTGTTTTCAATGGCAGATTGTGTTTTGGGAGTGGGTTGTCGGGTCCTTCTCCCACGCCTACAGCACCTGGTGTTCCCAGGTGGTCTCCCATCCAAAGACTAACCAGGCCCAACCCTGCTTAGCCTCTGAGATCTGACGGGATCGGATGCCGCAGGGCTACAGCTGCAGGCCATGTGTATCCGTGGTTTGCCCCTTTTGTGCCGAGAGGTATCCATCTGCCCCTCAAAAGACATTTGGGTTGTTGCAGTTTTTAATGTCTGTGATGAGAGCTGGTCCAAACATTTATGTGCACGTGGATGTGTGTGAATGGAACTGTTCATTCTCTGGGGTAATTACCCAGGAGGATTCTGGGACTTACGTGGGAGTACGTTTAGCATTAAAGGAACCTAGCACATGATTTTCCAGAGGGGCTGTTACTTTGCTTTCCCATTGTCCCACATACTCTCTGGAACTTGGCACAATTATACTCCCTTCCCTGGAGATCCGCAGCACCTGGTAGATACCTTATGGATAGAACTTGTTGTTAGGTGCCGTCAAGTCGGTATCCGACTCATAGCGACCCTATGTACAATAGGTGAAACACTATTGTCAGTGCTTCTCTGCTGTTCATAGGGTTTTCAATGGCTGATTGATTTTTGGGAGTGGGTTGCTGGGTCCATCTCCCAAGCCTACAGCACCTGGTGTTCCCAGGTGGTCTCCCATCCAAGGACTAACCAGGCCTGACCCTGCTTAGCTTCCGAGATCTGACGGGATCCGATACCACAGGGCTAAGGCTGCAGGCCGTGGATAGAACTTACGCTATGTTAATGATTGATTTACTTCTCTGCCCCCGATCTCCCCTTCCCCACTAGGCTGAAGGGCCTGGTCTGCATCTTTCACATTGTCCCCTCATCAGATGCCCAGCGTGAGCCGGCAGGCCCAGGTTCACAGATGTCTGCAGAGCATCCACCTTCGTTACTATGAGAATTGGCTGTGTGGCGTCTCAGCCTGGGCTGTCTACACAGCAAAGTCTGAGGCTGAGTCTGGGTGTGAGATCTTGCCTGGGGAGCACAATCTTGGGGGTCAGGGAGTGAGAGGGACTGAGACAGAGAGGCGAAGGGAGCGAGCCAGGGCCAGGTTGCAGGAGCCTTCAGGCCGCTGGTTGCTTAATCTCTTCAGATCGTCAAGAAGAAATGTGCCGTGCAGCGTGGGAGCGTCTGTAGGGCCGAGAGGGAGAAAGAAGGGCGGGGGCCATTGGCTCCTGCGGGTTCCTGGTCATCGTGCCTCCCGTGGGACGCAGACTTGCTGGCACCTGCTGAGGCCGGGCCGCACCAGCCACAGAAGAGGCTCAGCTGGGAAGCAGGGCATTGGGACCCTGGCGCCAGGCACATTGCCCCAGATGTGGAGGGCTGTGCATTCTGAATTGGCCAGGTCTGGCTGCCCCTAGCTGGATGGGGCCGGGTGGGCCCTGAGGCAAGGGGCCGACACTTGCTGCTGGGCTCCGGGGCTGACCCTGTGGCTCAGGTGCACCTGTGTGCAGCTGGGTCAGAGGGTGCCGGGCACTGCTGCCAGCTTTGTGTGAGAGGAAGGTGAGCCCTGCGGGAGCCAAAGGTGCACAGGAGGGGCACTCAGGGAAGAAAGGCACGAGTGAGGGAGCCAGGCACAACTCACATGCACCTGACAGAGAGTCCCCACTGCAAGCATCGTCTCTTTGCAATGCACATTCTTCCCTTGACATCCGTAGCCCTCCGTGCCAGCAATGTTTTAAGACTCAGATCATTTTGTTTCTATTTTAGAAATGCATCTGCAACCATAGCACCCTAGCATCTGATCCCACCTGATCTCGGAAGCTAAGCAGGGTGGGCCCGGTTAGTCCTTGGATGCGAGACCATCTGGGAACACCAGATGCTGCAGTCTGGGAAAAAGGACCTGGTAGGTCACTCCCAAAACAATCTTGCCATTGAAAACCCTATGAATAGCAGAGAAGCACTGACCTAGTGCCGGGCATGGCCACCGTGTTGGGGAGTGTTTCATTTTGTTGTACATCGGGTTGGCTTGAGTTGGACCTGGACTCAAGAGCACCTAACAACAACCACATTTTTGAAATAAAATTTAGCACACATACCTTCAGGCTACATGGGTAAGACGTATTTAAGCCAAATAAATTTCACTGGGGTTGGGTTCTATCGCCAAGATGTCTCATTGCACACACTGCAAATATTCCCAAATCCAAAAAATTCTGGAATCCAAAACTTTCTATTCCCCAGTATTTTGGCATGCGGGATCCCCAATCTGTGTCATGTAACACCTCCCAAGAGGTTCAGAAGCAGGAGGCTTGGCATCCACGCATTAGTATTTCTGTAGCAAAGCATGAATATTTACACAAATCGGATTAAAGACCACAAATCATCCCATTTTCGTTCAAGTCAGATTTTGTTGAATTTTGGCCTACAACTTCTTTAACATTTTTTGCTTTTCTGAACTTAAGGATTTCAGAATTGTGGCCACCAAAATAAAATGAATCAGTGAGGCAAGCTGGTAAAGTGTTCTTTGGCCTTAAAACTGAATCTCGGATTGGCCTGGAGTTTGGCTCAGTTGGTAGAGTACTGCTCTGCACTCTTGAGGACCTGGGTTTGATCCTGCAAAACACGGGAGAAGGATGTGGCAGCCCACTCCTGAAGCAATCCTGGAACAATCAGCTGTTGAAAACCCTATGTATGCGGGCCGCTATGAGTCGGACCTGACTACACTACACGTAAAGCAACAACAACCTTCTTTGCTAATTAGTTCAGAATGTGCCCCCAGATTCTCACAATATGCTTGATTAGACTTCAGTTCTGGAAGGTTTTTCCTTTTTTTTTTTTTTTCCTGTAATTATTTCCTTAATGAAAGCTTGAAAATTGCCGGTCTTCCCACTGTCTCTTGGTGTTTCTATTGTTGAGCAATTTCATTGTTGTCTTTGTGAAAGTATTTTTAGTTAGAAATAAGGCAATCTACTGGATCTATCTGAAAGAAAATCGAGGGTTATTAGGATGGCAACAGCCTGACCCTCAGCTGCCAAGAAGGGGCCTGTCGGGTGGGGCGGGCTCAGGAGGAAGACGGACACATTGCTCTCCATGGGCCAAGGACCCCCTGTTCCCTTCTCAGCCTCACGGGTCTCCCAGGACCCCTGGCTCACCTTATTTCTGCTCACTGCAGAATGGCCATCTCCCCTCAGCTTCTCAGCTAGAAGATCCCTTTCGGCCACTCAGAGAAGAGGCTGCTTTGACTTGCTGAGTCTCAGGCAGAGCCAGATTGGTCCAGGTGGGGCGATGTTTCTCTCCTGGCACTGAAATGAATTTTGAAACACTATGTGAAGTGCAGGGCTGGGATTTAGCTCAGTGGGTAGAGCGCTGCAGTCTCTGAGGCCCCGAGTTCAATTCCTAGCACCGCAAAAGTGGAAGAAGGATCTGGCAATCCACTCCCAAGGCAATCCCGAAGCACTCAGCCATTGAAAACCCTATGAGGGTCGCTATGAGTCGGATTCCAACTCGATGGCACCTAACAACAACATGTGAAGTGCAAGCCTGGGCTGGGTTTAGCTCAGTGGGTAGAGCGCTGCTCTACACTCTCCGAGGACCCAGGTTCAATCCCTAGCTGGCCAAGAGGTACCCTGGTGTTGTGACATTAGGCCCAATAAAAAACTTCTTTCAAGTGGTTTTCGTCTAGTTTTGGTAGTGTAGGCTGAGCTGATAACATGAAGAAAGGAGTGGAAATGGCAGAACAACCAGCAGGTCAAGGCTATGTGATGTGGCTGGCGTGGCTGGGGACAGAATCCTTCGAGCTGAACGGGGTAAGTACGGTTTTCTCTTGGTGTCCGTAAGGGATGGGCTCCAGGACTCTCACAGGTACCAACAAGTCCTCAGAGGCTCAAGTCACTTAGGAAAGATGCTATAATATTTGCATACACCTGAAGCACATCCTCACATGTACTTTAAATTATCTCTGGATTACCTATAATATCTCATACGGTGTAGATGCTGTGTGAATAGTTATACTGTTCAGGGAATAATGGCAAGGAAAAAAATCTGTACTGAGTCAGTAAAAACATAGTTTTCTTTTTTCAAATACTTTAAATCCTTGTTAACTGAGTCCTCAGATGCTGAACCTGTGGATTCAGAAGGCTGACTGCAGTTCATTTTACTTAAACCATCCATCCATCCATGTATTCATTCATTTATGTTTGTGCAACGAAAACAGGGATTGGGATAGCATGGTAAACATGAAAACCAAGTTACTGTTCTCCGAAGTTTTTAATTTAAAAATGAGAGCTCCCTTTTAAAAAGGGAGATGGAACTATGGTTATTCTGTACAGGGAGTTGTATTAGGTGTAACGATCATAGCTAATTAAGACACCAGGATCTTCAGAGCACTTACAGTCTGATACAGAGATAATGGATACCGAATTATAGAGCCAAATATGATAATTTCCATAATTAAGGTACAGACAGAAGGCCTAGTGAAATTCACAAAAGAAATGGGGAGTTCTGGTTGAAAAGATTATGGTACAATAAAAAGAAAGGTTAGATATATGTACAAAATGTATAAGGCAATTTCATATGTGGTGGTGTTCAGCTGATATCGAAGCTATTTAAATCCCTCTGTCCGTAACCAGCTGGCTGGAGTCCCTTTGCTCTACCTGGACAGAAATCCCATGTGGGGAGGTAAGGAGAAGCCCTTCAAGTGCTGATCTTTGTCAGCATCTGTATCCCTGAGCATTCAACAGCAGGAAGCAATGACAGCAGATAGACACGGGCAGCAGCAGCAAGAGGTGCCTTTTAGTGTTTACAGCTCGTATGTAGGCCAAGGAGGTTGGGATTCCTCAGCCCTTCAAGTGTTACAGCTCCTATGTAGGCCCAGCAGGTCAGGATCCTGAGCCCATAAGTGCTACAGCTCTGATGTAGGCTGAGGAGGTTGAGATTCCTCAGCTGTCCACAGTGGCTGGTTTTGCAGCTTCAGGGAAGGGCAGGGAGTCAGGATTCCTCAGCCCTCAGCAGTGGCCAGTGTTACAGCTCCCTGGCCTAGGATGGCTGAGACCCTTTGTCCTAAAGATTGACAGCTCTCTGGAACTCTTCCAGAGACCAGGGTCCACAGTTTCTCTTTTCTAGCTCTGAACAGCCTTTCTCTCTCTTCTGCTGTCCCAATCTTCCTTTTCTGGTTGCTCTCTTGAACTATCCAGCTGCCTCTCATTGCTATGGCCACTGACACTGCTGCCACCATTTAGGAGATAACAATCATAGTTTGCTGCTGCCACCAGGCACTGGTCTTGAGGCTTCCTCTCTTCTTTACTGTTAAGCAACCAGGCACTTTGCTGCTTCTGCAGCTTGGTGTTCTGGCTGCTTTGGTCTCTGCCGTGGCTGCTCCATTGCCTCCGTGTTGCTCAGCACTGCCGTCACCATGATTCTGCCATTTCCACTCCTTGCTTCATGTTATCAGCTCAGCCTACACTACCAAAACTAGACGAAAACCGCTTGAAAGAAATTTTTTATTGGGCCTAATGTCACAACACCAGGGTGTCTCTTGGCCAGCTAGGGCTTGAACCTGGGTCCTCAGAGAGTGTGGAGCAGCGCTCTACCCACGGAGCTAAACCCAGCCCAGGCTTGCACTTCACATGGTGTTTCAGAATTCATCCACATTGTACCATGTATCAGTGCTTCATTTGTTGGCTGAATCATACACCATTTAGCATATTGCATATGTATATACACGCACACCTACATAAAATATACATTTACATATATACATAACACAATTCCATATTACATAATTTCACATGTCCTATATATGTCATATATAATAGATAGTTTATCCTTTTATTAACTGGTTGACATTTCCCCCACTATTTTATATGAACAATGCTGCTATTTACCTTCATGTTTAAGTTTCTGGGTTGGCGCATGTGTTCAATTCCTGTAGGTGTACATGTAGGAGTGGGATTGTGCGGTCATATGACAACTCTACGTTTCAGCTTTGGAAGAACTGCCAGATGGTTTTTCCACAGCAGTTGTCTTTCACATTCCTGACAACAGTGTGTGGGGTCTCCCATGTTTGTGGGCTTTCACCAATACTTCTTAGTGGTTGTCTTCTTGATTATACTCATCCTACTGGGTATTGGGGCTGGGATTTAGCTCCGTTGGTAGAGCGCCGTTCTGCAGTCTCTGAGGTCCTGGGTTTGATTTCCAGCACTGAAAAAATGGGAGAAGGACCTGGCAATCCATTCCTGATGCAATCTTGAAACTATCAGCCATTGAAAACCCTATGAGGGTCGCTGAGTTGGACGCAATTGAATGGCACCTAACAACAACAACTGGGTTTTAAGAAGAATTTCATTATGATTTTGATCTGTCAATTTTTGGGATCTTTTCAAAGAACCAACTTTTGGTTTCATTCTTATCTCATTGTTTCAAATTTTCTATTTAATTCACTTCCAAAACTGTCTGTCTTCTGCTTCCTTTGGGTTTACTTTACTCCTCTTTAAAAATTTTTTTTGGACGCAAAAGTTTAGATGATGGACTTGATATCTTACCTGGTTTTGAATAGACTTCTTTATACCCATAAGTTTACCTTGCACATTCTGTTATATTTTGCTTTCATTTTGTTTCCCTCGTTTATATTTTATTTTTGAGTTCTTCTTTGATCCCTTCCAGCAGTTTATGGAGTATGTTGTTTAACAGACACATATTTGTGTACATCCCAAATTCTCTTCCAGTATTGATTTTGAATTCATTCCATGTGGTCTGAGATCATACTTAGTATCATGTCAGTCTGTTAAAATTTATTGATAATTATTTTATCAACTAACATATGGCCTATTCTAGAGAATATTCCACGTGCACTTGAGACAATTTATATTTTTCTCTTGTTGGCTGGAGAGTTCTATAGATGCTAAGTCTAATTGTCTTCCATTCCTATTTCAAGCCTTCTATATCTTTGTTGGCCTGCAGCTGTACCACTGTGGCATCCGATCCCGTCAGATCTCAGAAACTAAGCAGGGTTGGCCTGGTTAGTACTTGGATGGGAGACTGCCAGGGAACACGAGGTTCTGTAGGCTTGGGAGAAGGACCCGGCAACCCACTCCCAAAAAACAATCAGCCATTGAAAACCCTATGAATGGTAGAGGAGCAGTAACAATACTGTTTCTACCTATTGTATATGGAGCTGCTATAAGTTGAACACTGACTCAGCGGCACCTAACGACAACAATATTCTTATTGATTTTTCTGTTGGGATTCTATCTATTATCACATGTGAGATGTTGACGTCTCCAACTATTGTTGTTCAATTGTTTATTCAATTTTGTCAAAGCAATTTTATGCTTTCTATATTTGGGGACTTTGTTGTTAGGGACATATATATTTATAATAATTGTTATATTTTCTTGATGGATTTTCCCTTTGGCTGCTAGGAAACATATTGTCTTTGCTAACAATTTCTTTTATCTTCAGGTCTACATTACCTGATATCAACATAGCTGCTCCAGCTTTCCCTCCCTCCCTTTCTCTCTCTCTCTTTCTTTCTTTCTTTTCTTTCTCTCTCCCTTTCTCTTTCTTTCTTTTCTTTTCTCTCTTTCTCTTCCTTCCTTTCTTTCTCTCATTTCTTTCTTTCTTTTCTTTTCTTTCTCATTAAGGATTCTTTTTTCTTTTTTTTTTCTTTCTTTGCTGCTGGAGATTGAACCCAGGCTCTTGAATACGCTAGGCACGTAATCTGCCACTGAGCTATATACCCAGCCCTTTGTTTTTTGAGACAGGGTCTCACTCTGTAGCCTGGCCTCAAATTCATGGTCCTCTTTCCTCTGCCTCCTAAGTGCAGGGATTACAGGTGTGCACCACCATGCCTGGCTTCTAGTTTTATTTTTAATTTTTGATGTTTAATTTTTTGCAGTAGTAGGGGGTTTTGAACCCAGGGCCTCATGCATGGTACACACGTGCTATACCATTAAGCTGCACCAGCAGCCTGCTTTTATTCCTTTTTATTTTGAAACAGTGCCTTGCTAAGGTGTGCAGGCCACCTCTGGCCTCACGCTTGAGCTCCTCCTGCCTCAGCCTCTGTGGCTGCAGGGCTCACAGGCAGGTGCCATGGTGCCTGGATCTGGCTTTATTTTGATTATGGTTTCCATAATGTGCCTTTCTTTTCCCATCCTTTTACATTCTATCGATTTGTTTTAGACTCCAAAGAGAATCTCTTATAGACAGTCTATATTTGGATCATTGAAAAGTTCATGCTGCTAATGTCTGCCTTTTATTTGCACTGTTTAATCTTTTTACATTCAAGGTAGTTAGTGATACAAGGCCTGCAGCTGTAGTCCTGTGGCATCCGATCCCGTCAGATCTCGGAAGCTAAGCAGGGTCGGGCCTGGTTAGTACCTGGATAGGAGACCGCCTGGGAACACCAGAAGCTGTAGGCTTGGGAGAAGGACCTGGCAACCCCCTCCCAAAAATCAATCTGCCATTGAAAACCCCATGAACAGCAGAGAAGCACTGACAATAGTGTTTCCCCTGTTGTACAGAGGGTCGCTATGAGTCGGATACCGACTCGATGGCACCTAACAACAACAACAACCGTGATACAATAGAATTTAATCAGCCACTTTGTAATCTATTTTCTATATGCACCCTTCTATTCCCCCATTACTCTCTTTTTTTGATAAATAGATATTTTCTAATGTACCATCTTAATTCCCTATGATTCTATTTTTTGAGTTATTTTCTTAGTGGTTATCTTGGGGATTGCAATGAACATCTTCAGTTACAACACTCCAGCTTAGCTTAATACCAGTTTAGCTTTAATACTATAAAACAACTTTCCTTTTATATAGTTCTGTTCTCTTCCTGCATTTTAAGTTATTATTGTCATACAAATTTCATCTTTATGCATTTTATGTCCAATAACATAGTTTTTTTGTGGTACTAGAGATTGAACAAAGGGCCTCAAGCATGTTAGGCAAATGCTGTACCCCCGAGCTGCACCCCTAACCCGTCTTTATTTGTTATTTTGAGGCAGGGTTCTCATTAAGTTACGTAGGCTGCCTCTAGCCTTAAACCTGCAACCCTCCTGCCTCAGAGTCCTGAATCACTCGGATTATAAGAGTGTGCCATGGCACTTGCCCATTAATACTGCTTTGTAATTATTCCTGTATGCTACCATCTTTTAAATAATATGAAAGATATAAAGATTATATTTATGCTTTTATATTTATTTATATAAATACCTCTGTAAGTGCTCTTTATTTCTTCATGTTGATTTGAGTTACTTTCCAAAGCCCTTTCCTTTCAGACTCAAAGACTTTTAGTATTTCTTGGATGAAAAGGGGTCTAGTAATGAATTTTCTTCATTTTTGTTCATGTGGGGGTGTTAATGTTTTTCTTTATTTCTGAAGGATGGTTTGATTTGGTATAGAATTCTTGGCTGACAGTCATATTTTTCAAAGCTTTGAGTATGTCATCCCAGGCCTGTCTAGCCTCAGTGGTTTCTGGCTAGAAACCATTTGTTGATTTATTTGAGGATCATTTACACGTCACCCACTTCTCTCCCAGTGCCTCAAGACTGTGTTCGTCTTTATCTTTCAACAAATTGGTTATGATGTGCCCGGTTACAGGTTGCTTTGGTTTTGTCTTGATTGGATTTAATTGAGCTCCTTGGATGTGGAGATTTATGTCTTTCATCACATCTGGGAATTTTTGCTCATTATTCTTTCAAATATTTTTTTCTGTTCCTTTCTGTCTGTCTTCACTTCTAGGACTCCTATTATACGTATGTTGGTAAGCTTTGTGGGGTCCCACAGGCCCCTGGGGCTATGCTTGTTGTCCTTCATTTGTTTTTTTCCTCTTTTCCTTAGACTTGGACTTGCTATTCTTATCAATATTCAGCTTTTTAAAATTTTTTTAAAAAAAAACTAACAAACAAACATGAATACTGCTTGTATTATTGAAAGCTTTTCATTAATTTCCAGAGTTCCAAAATAATTCATTTTGGCAACTTGTACCAGAGTTCTCATTGCTTTTATGGAGGAGAAGACTTTCCAAGTTTTTACTTCGTGAGTCCCACTGACAATGTTAGACCATGGCTAAGTTCTAAAGTAGCTGTACTTGTGTAGATATGTCTTGCCATTATCAACAAAGATTATTTTCTTTTTTTTCTGAAAAAAATTTTCCCCTTTATTGGTAAATGTCGGTGGGGTACAAATTTCTTTCTGAGGGATGTTATTTTTATTCATTAATGACACCCAACATGTCTCCTTGGAGACTGTGGAGAAACTTGAGTAATTGGTGACTGATTGTACTGGCAACTTTACCAATCTGGCTGAGCCACACTTCCTGAGCACCATATGATCATTGTGAGGTATGAAGATAAAGAAGGATCTGCTCCTTTCTTGTAGTTTCTTGAGCCACAACTTTGACCGGGAACCTAATGATACATTTTACAGAACTGGTATTATTTTACCTCTTATCCGTCAACCGCTAACATTTATTACTGTGTGTGGCCTTCTGTTGTATTAGTTCCTGTGTGCTTCGAATAATGCAGCCAATTTCCTCCAAGGAGCATGCGCAGGCCAGTGAATTTGGGGAAGAACAAACAATTTAATGACTGTTCCTCCCCTCCTGATGGCTTGCATCACATAGGTCTGCACATAACTGTAAGAAAGCTGAGGTTCTTCAAAACCTCAAAACCTCAAAACCTGGATGATTTTGATAGAGAACACATTGGCTTTTAAGCCATGAATGTTTCAGACACGTTAGTGGTCCATTTAAACAAAAATGTCTGTGAGTTATTGATGGAAGAGGAAGGTGTGTTGGACATGCATTTCATCAAGAGAATTGTTAAACTCTCAGATCAAATGGTTACTGCTTGCTATTTTCTCATTGGTTATTAACTGTGATGCTCTAAGTTTCTCAACATATATATGTATATATATTATATATTAATAGTTTTGTACATAAATTATAGCCTGCAGCTGTACCACTGTGGCATCCAATCCTGTCACATCTCGGAAGCTAAGCCGGGTTGGACCTGGTTAGTACTTGGATGGGAACACCAGGTGCTGTAGGCTTGGGAGATGGACCTGGCAACCCACTCCCAAAAATCAACCAACCATTGAAAACCCTATGAATAGCAGAGAAGCACTAACATTAATATTTCATCTGTTGTACATAGGGTCGCTATGAGTTGAACACTGACTTGACAGCACCTAACAACAATCACCAATATAAACTATATTTCCACATTAGCATTAATAACAAGGCAAATCCTCATATTTGCTGTAGTAAACCATATCTAGATAACGTATATATAGAGGCTTATTAGAAATATTGCGACCCCGCCGGGTGCGGTGGCACATGCCTGTAATCCCAGCGGCTCGGGAGGCAGAGGTAGGAGGATCGCAAGTTCAAGGCCAGAGGCAGTCTACGTAACTTAGTGAGACCCTGTCACAAAAAAGTAAAAAAATGGGCTAGGGGTGCAGCTCAGTGGTCCAGCACTTGCAGAGCATGCAAGCATAAGGGCCTGGGTTCAACCCCCAGTACCACAAAAAATAAAAATAAAATAAATAGAAATATTGGGACCCCACGAGAGGGTAAGGGGGAAGTTATGTGAGCAATGTACAACAAAACACATATGGAAATGTCATAATGAAATGCACGTCAGAATGAAACACATTAAGTTGTAAATTAAAAATTTCCACTAATAAGAAAAAGAAATATTGGGACCA
Source organism: Pedetes capensis (assembly GCA_007922755.1). Lineage (NCBI taxonomy): Eukaryota > Metazoa > Chordata > Mammalia > Rodentia > Pedetidae > Pedetes > Pedetes capensis. The sequence continues at coordinate 20,657 of VMDO01013163.1, read as the reverse complement.
AGCGATTGTTCCTTTCAAGTCCCTGGACATCTCTAACTTCGAAATCATAGTGCTAGGAATGACAATTGCACTTGCTTTTCTGAAGCCTCGCCGGCGCCTCGGTGTGCCTTCTCAACAATAATAACTTCCACAATGACTCAAATAAGTCCTGCGAGATAGGATCATTTCTGTGGCTTGTAATCAGAAGAGACCCAAGCGCTTCCCAAATGCTCTTTTGTGGAGATGAAGCGTTCCATTGTTAGCGAGTGACACGGTTAATTGGAACAAGGCTCAGCAACTGGAAACATGACTGACCTAGTTTTTCCCTGGACGTTTGCAAACCCATCAGAGCATTGCTGTAGCTGTGTGCATCTGACAACCCCCAGGCCAGGCCTATCAGCATAGGATAGACTATCCTGGGTAAAGCATGAGCCTTAGCATCTTAGGAGATTTATTACAGCAAAGGATTTTCTTGCTGACAGCGCATGTCCATTGCTGGTCAGTGGGGGTCCTTGTGGACAGAGGAGCCAACATTTTTTTTCTTTTTCTTTTTTCTTTTTTTTTCTTCTTTTTGCGGTACTGGGGGTTGAATCCGGGGCCTTGCGCTGGCATGCTCTGCAAGTGCTGGACCACTGAGCTGCACCCCCAGCCCTTTTTTTTTTTTTTTTTACTTTTTGAGACAGAGTCTTGTTAAGTTATGCAGACTGCCTCTGGTCTCGAACTTGCGATCCTCCTGCCTCTGCCTCCTGGGCCACTGGGATGACAGACGTGTGCCACTGCACTCGGCTGAACCAACTTTTTTTTTTTTTTTTTTTGCGGTACTGGGGGTTGAACCCAGGGCCTCGCGCCTGCATGCTCTGCAAGTGTTGGACCACTGAGCTGCACCTCAGCCCATTTTTTTTTTTTTACTTTTTGAGACAGGGTCTCGCTAAATTATGTAGACTGCCACTGGTCTCGAACTTGTGATCTTCCCGCCTCCGCCTCCCGAGCCGCTGGGATTACAGGGGTGCGCCACCACGCCTGGCCGAACCAACATTTTTTGATGACACAATATCAACGCAGTTTCCAGCCACCTTGGGAGGGAAGAGGTCATGAACACTGCTGACAGTCACTTTAAATGCAAAGCCAGGAAGGTGGGGCTCCTTTGCTCCCAGCCTGATGGTCTCTGGGGGTGGGGGAACTTCCTGGGGTTCAGCAGGAAGCAGAGTGACAGGCATGAGGAGCCACTACATAAAAGACACTCTGTTGTTGTCAGGTGCTGTCGAGTCGTGTCCAATTCATAGTGGCCCTCATAGGGTTTTCAATGACTGATTGTTTCGGGGTTGCCTTGGGAGTGGATTGCTACGTCCTCCTCCCATTTTGTGGTGCTGGGAATCGAACTTGGGACCTCAGAGACTGCAGAGTGGCGCTCTATCAACGGAGCTAAATCCCAGCCCCAAAGACACTCTTGTTGTTAGTTAGGTGCGGTCAAGTCGGTATCCGATTTATAGCAACTCTCACAGGGTTTTCAATGGCTGACTGTTTCGGGATTGCCTTGGGAGTGGGTTGCCACATCCTTCTCCCATTTTTATGGTGCTGGGAATTGAACTTGGGGCCTCAGAGACTGCAGCGCAGTGCTCTACCAACTGAGCTAAATCCCAGCGCCTAAAGCACTGGCCTAAAGCACTGGCTACTAGTTGTTGTTAGGTGCCTTTGAGTTGGTATCCGACTCATAGCGACCCTCATAGGGTTTTCAATGGCTGACTGTTTCGGGATTGCCTTGGGAGTGGATTGCCAGGCCCTTCTCCCATTTTTGCGGTGCTGGGAATTGAACTCAGGACCTCAGAGACTGCAGCGCAGTGCTCTACCAACTGAGCTAAATCTTAAATGGCTTTGCACGGATCAGTGACTTGTGCCTTGCAACGCTCCACGGTGCTGAGGCACAGGGAAGGACCAGCGCCGCCTGGTGGCGGGGCGTGGAAGGAGCCAATGACACGCAGCCTCCCTTTTATCCCAGGGACAGGAGCGAGGGACAGGCCCCGCGGCGGGGCCCCACGCCTTCCTCAGGGGGCGCTGTTCATGCGGAGCGAGGTCGGGGCCGCTGTGACTGCGCGGCCCACGTGGCTCTGGGGATCAAAGGAAGAACTGCGCTATGGACAACACGTGTCCTCCGAGGAAACCCAGCTTGTGCGGCACTCAGAGCCTGCGTCCTTTGCTTAATGCAGAGCCTTCAGCTTCCTGTTTGTTTGTTTTTTTTTCTGTGCTAAGGGTTGGACCAAGGGCATCACGCGTGCTAGGGAACCCCCTGCCCCCAAGCTGCCTCCCCAGAGCAGCTCGTTCACTTGGTAAGTGGTGAGTGTGCCTTTACCCCACCATCGCTGTGCGGGGCGCGGGGCAGCCCCAGACCAGCCTCTCCTCCCGCAGCCTCCGATGGCCCCGCAGCACCGGGCCCCTCTGTGCCCGCCACCCAGACTCCTTCAGCCAGGATGGTAGCACAGCGCGAAATGAGAGCTCCTAAGCTGTAGTCAGCATTCTTTCCTAATGCTCACATTTTAATTCAGCTGGGGTGTAGTCAGTGGGTAGAGCGCCACTCGGCACTCTCTGAGGATCAGGGTTCGATCCCCAGCACCGGAAAAACCAGAGACGGATGTGGCAACCCACTCCTGAAATAATCCCGAAGCAATGAGAAGCCACAGAGTGAAAAACGATAGGTCCCAACCATTTCTTTTGTTACGTTTGGAAATTGGATGTAAAACGTAAAAAGAACGCCTTCAGATGACTGATCATAGAGCACCCGGTAGGGAAATGGACAGGAATCCTAAGTAGTCTATGGGAGAGGCCAATGGAGTCAGAAAGAAGCACAGGAAAAGGTGCTCAATCTAGGACGCCTTCAGCAAAATGTAAGTTCAGTCCAGAACAGGACACCAGCACGTCTACACCTAAATGGCGGCGACTGACACTGCCAAGTGTTCAGAGAATGTGGAGCGAGAGGAAGCACCGTGCATTGCTGAGATCTCTGATTTATTGCACTTTATCTTTTATTTTTGTTTTGCTTTTATCTTATTTATTTATTTTTGTAGTACTTGGGGGTTGAACCCAGGGCCTCCCATGTACTTTGCAACTGCCCCACCATGAGGCTGCACCTCTTGCCCTTTTTTGATTTTTTATTTTGAGTCAAGGTCTTGCTAAGTTATGCAGGCTGCCTCTGGCCTCGAGATCCTCCTGGCTCTGCCTCCTGAGATGCTGGGATGACAGGTGTGTGTCACTGTGCTGGGCTGATCTTTAATATGTACGACAGTTTCAGAAAATGATTTGGCAGCATCTACTAAAGTTTAGGGGCTGGGATTTCGCTCAGTTGGTAGAACATTGCTCTACAGTCTCTGAGGTCCTGAGTTCGATTCCCAGCACCACAAAAACGGGAGAAGGACATAGCAACCCACTCCCGAGGCAATCCTGAAACAATCAGCCATTGAAAACCCTATAAGGGTTGCTATGAGTCGGACACAACTCGGCAGCACCTAACAACAACAACAACAACAACAACTGAAGTTTAGGACAATGTTTATCTATGGCCTGAAATTTTGTTCTTAGTTGTATTTCTAACAGAAATGTGTACATAGGCACTCCAAAAGCCGTGTCTGAAAAGGGCCACAGCAGTACTATTTTTGATAGCCTCAAATTTGAAACCACTCAAATATCAGTCAACCCTATAATGGATGAATAAATTGTAGTACAAGTGAGCAGTGGAATATTACATAGAAAGAAAAAATGAATGTATCACTGCAACTATAACAGTACAACTGAACCTCACAAACATGTTGAGCAAATGAAAGGTGACAAGAGAGAATATCTGCTTGTCATGTGCTTCAATATTTGGTCCTTAGTTGTTTGTAGTGGTCATGGAGCTTTGCAGGAGGGTCTTAGCTCTGTGGAAGTAATGTCACAGGGAGTGGGCCTTGGGAGGTTTTCACCCTAGACCTGCGGCCTGGCTTTCTCTCTGCTTCGTGATCACAAAGATGTAAGGTTGTTTGTCACAGGCCCTGCTGTCACCACCAGCACGCCTGCCCTGCCACCATTATGGCTGATCCACTAACTGTGAGCGTCTGAGAAGTCTCCTGACTTACGTTTGTTTTGGTTGGTTTTCCTTCTCCAGCGATGACAGCTGACTAATCCAACACCATGACTCCTATTGTAAATAATTCAGAAACAGGCAATCCCACTCTGTAGTATGAAAAGCTGTGGGAGGGGGTAGAGCGTAGGGACGGGGAGGGATCTGACTGGGTGTTTTGAATGCTGATACCTTTCTGTTTCTTTAGGAGGGTGTTTCCTTGGTAACCCAGCTATATGGTTTATTTAAAGCGGATGCTCTTTTCTGTATGTGTGGGATAAAGTGTCTACAAAATGAATATACCTATTATGTCAGTTAGAGTTCTGCTGAGGACAAATGGCATGTACCATCTTGGTAATTTGCATTGACTTTGCAGAAGGGGCTCCTTGCCTGGGGCTTGGGGGGGGGCAGTCCACGGGGAGGAAGGCAGAAGTCCCAGAGGGGGAGCCCCAGGCACCAGAAATATGGGTTTGAAGGCCACTTGGACAAGAGCTGTGTGACCTTCTTCCAAGTAGGGAGGCAGCCACAGTAATGCACGTCCTCTGTTTTCTCTCACCCCAGCTCCATAGCCTGCTAGGCTTCTCTTTGGGGGGCCCCATCTGGAGGCCTGGTGCAATGAACCTTTTAATGTCATCTACACAAGCCAGCGGCTCCAGCTGTATCACCCTGGCATCCGATCTCATCAGATCTCGGAAGCTAAGACAACAGCAAAGCAAGTCGGGCCTGGTCAGTCCTTGGATGGGAGACCACCTGGCAATACCAGGTGCTGTAGGCTGGGGAGAAGGACCTGGAAACTCACTCCTGAAATAGCCACTGAAAACCCTATGAATAGCAGAGAGGCACTGACATAGTGCCGGGAATGGCACAGTATTGGGTAGTGTTTTGTTCTGTTGTACATGGGGGTTGCTATGAGTTGGACCCAACTGGGCACCTAACAACAACAACAACAACAACAACAACAACAACCACTACCACAACCACACAAGGCAGGCTCAGGGGCATGGTGGGGAAGAGCACACTGGGAGAGACACTCACCAGGGTCATGTGTCCCTATCCTGGTAGGAAGAATGATTAGAGACAGAATCACTTACCTGTTAATCATCTTTATTCTTTTTTTTTTTTTTGGTGGTACTGAGGGTTGAACCTAGGGCCTCACACTTGCATGCTTTGCAAGTGCTAGACCACTGAGCTGCACCCCCAGCCCATTTTTTCACTTTTTTTGAGACACGGTCTCCTAAATTACACAGACTGCCTCTGGCCTCGAACTTGCTATTCTGCCTCTGCCTCCTGAGCCACCCAGATGACAAGCGTGCGCCACTGCGCCTGAAGCCATCTTCGTTCTTTCTAATCGGCACTTTCAAACCTCTAGCTCCACGTGACTATGGCATTTCCTAAGCCTGCGTGGCAACCATAAGGAGCTTCCAGGGGTTGCAAGACGGCCATTGGCCTCCTTCTGCATTTCAGCGTCTCAGCCCCAGCCAGCACCTTGGGAGATCAGAAGAAGCCATGGCCCCAGATCTCCAAGGCAGAGGGCAGGTGTGGCGCTGGATCTTCCAGCTCCCGGCCTCTCTCCAGTCCTGCCCCGCTTTCTGTCATTGCCTCCCATGGGTGGCTGTGGTACTGACTTAGTTCGTGTCCACAGAGCCCATAGAAACGTGGCAGTGCACGATGGAGTGTGAGCTGAATGGCCAGCTCAGGCCAATTGCTAAGCAGCTCAAGGAAGCACAGCGTCATGAAAAATTCTCTTGCCTTTGCTGATTTTAAGGGGCAAGGAGGAGAAACTCGGCATCGTCTCGTAAGAGAGAGCCTGCCAGGCGATATCATCATTGCTGCGGTAGGTAGTTCGAGGCATCCTCAGATGGGCTGCGCAGCCATTGTCGTCTGCCCAATGCTGTTCTATAACGTGGCCCCTGGGTACGGGAGACTTACTCTGACCTTTAAAGCCAGTTTCTTTCATGCCGCTGCCCTTCTTTGTCCAACGGCTGGGGGGGTTGGAGGGGAGGCTCCCAGGCAGGGGGCGCTGGCTTTGCAACGCTCGAGTAGCAACCCTCATAGGGTTTTCAATGGCTGACTGTTTCGGGATTGCCTTGGGAGAGGATTGCCAGGCCCTTCTCCCATTTTTGCGGTGCTGGGAATTGAACTCAGGTCCTCAGAGACTGCAGCGCAGCGCTCTACCCACTGAGCTAAATCCCAGCCCATTGCAACGCTAGCGTGCAAATGTTTGGGTAATTACTGGCTTCCGGGAGAGGTCTAGCCCGACCCCACCGACAACCAAAGTATAGCTGGAATCCCTGGTTGTGTGAGCCGAATCCAATGGGAGCTATCTGAGGCAGTGGGGAGCCAGCATTCACGAGGCAGCTCACCAGAAGTAGTCATGCAGAGTGGTTCGTACTCCAGCCGGTGGGTGACCATGGGAGGAGCAGGGAAGGTGTTCTCTGGAGATGTGTCCTGGGTGGCTTGAGCCACACAGGCTAGGCCATCTGGCCTATAGGCAGAGGGCCTACAGCCGTAGCCCTGTGGCCTCTGATCTCATCAGATCTCACAAGCTAAGCAGGGTCAGGCCTGGTTAGTCCTTGGATGGGAGACCATCTGGGAACGCCAGGTGCTGTAGGCTTGGGAGAAGGACCTGGCAACCCACTCCCAAAAAACAATCCGCCGTTGAAAACCCTGTGAATAGCAGAGAAGCACTGACAATAGTGTTTCACCTGTTGTGCATTGGGTTGCTATAAGTCGGACACCGACTCGATGGCACCTAACAACAACAACATAGGTAGAGGGTTCACCCGGACAGTATTGCCATTGGTCAAAGACAGTTGCAAAACTGTCCAGCGCAAGGAACGTGTCCAGTGTGTTCTTTATAAAAGACTACAAGGTTTCAGGTTGAATGAAATGAAGTTCCATTTCTGAGAATGATAAATCACTTTTTGGTGGGCGGTTCCAGATGCTCAGACTCCATGAGCAGTGGAAGATTCCATCTAGACCGAGCACGGGAGAGGAACCCGGCTTGGCGGCTTGGAAAGAAGCTGCAGACCGTGGCTGGGATCCTGGTTTTGCCCCCAGAAAACTGTGTAGCCGGAAGGAAACCAGCTGTCCCTGGGGAGCCTGTGTTCCCTCCTGGCCTGGTGAATGATGGGAATCTTTGCCCTGCGTTCCTTTGCCCTGTATTACTGCCCTGCGATTTAGGAATGGGGAAAAGAGGTTTGCTTAGCTTTGTCCACTTTGAAACTTGGCTCTGCTGCAGATAGAAATGAAAGTACCAGGTCGTTTATCAGGGGCTGGGATTTAGCTCAGTGGGTAGAGCGCTGCGCTGCAGTCTCTGAGGACCTGAGTTCAACTCCCAGCACCACAAAAATGGGAGAAGGGCCTGGCAATCCACTCCCAAGGCAATCCCGAAACGGTCAGCCATTGAAAACCCTATGAGGGTCGCTATGAGTCGGATACCGACTCCACGGCACCTAACAACAACAACAAAGGTCGTTTATCAGAGAGTTTGCTTTAAGGAATGGTGGAGCTCTGGGTGGGAGATGGATGCCCGTTCAGGGAGAAGTTTTGACAGCTGTGCCGCAGGATAAATAGACCACAAGGAAAGGCTGCTTTCTACCCTTATCCATCTCCTCTCAGCCAACCTTCTAATCTTGAGAATAGACTCTGTCGCACATTGCTGGACTTTGCTGTTGTTAGGTGCCATTAAGTCGGTGTCCAACTCATAGTAACCCTACATACAACAGGTGAAACACTATTGTCAGTGCTTCTCTGCTATTCGTAGGGTTTTCAATGGCTGATTGATTTTTGTAAGTGGGTTCCCAGGTCCTTCTCCCAAGCCTACAGCACCTGGTATTCCCAGGTGGTCTCCCATCCAAGGACTAGCCACGCCCGACCCTGCTTAGCTTCCGAGATCTGACAGGAGCGGACGCCACAGGGCTATGGCTGCAGGCCTGGACTTTGTCATAGAGCATGAAACCTGGACACTGTGGTGTTCCATCGCTGTCCTGTCCTTGAAGACGCTATAAAAGATGCCACCAGGTCACCTCTTGGGGCTGCCTTTGGGGAGCCAGGGCTGTGGAGCTGCTAGTGATCTGGGGGCCCATTAGAAGGTGCCCCCCTGCTCCTCAGCGTGGGGACCAGGATTACCAGGCAGACGTGCTCCTTCCAGCAGTGCTGCCAGCTCTGCAGTCAGCGTGTTGCAATTAAGGGAGAAACAGAGGTTTTGCAAGGGTGAGGTCAGTGTTTAGTTGGAGGTTATTGCAGCGGGTTTTCCTGACAAGCCCGGTCTCCATGGATGCTGAATCGATTCTGAAGTCGGATGAATGAGTGCCATGGCAGGAATTTTGGGTGGATGAAAATTCTGCCCTCCAGAAACGATAAGAGAAACAAGAGAACTGTAGGAATCACTCAAGAGGAGCCTCCAGCTTTCCATCCTGACTGATGGCTGAGGCTCAGGGAAAATAACTCATGCTTTTACTGCCTCTTAGAGGCTCTCATTGCCATGTGGCGGAGCCAACAGAGGGATGGCGTTTCTGATTGTTCACAAGCATCACCCAGGGAAAGGGCAATTGGCAATTGGTGCAATTTTTTTCCTTACCAAGAATAATAATAAAAAAAGACATGATGAACTATCTCAGGGGAGCAGCCAACATGCAATGTGACGGATGAAGTAAGCAAGTGTCTGTACTGGGAGAGGTGCTGTGGAGGACTCAAAGGCAGGTAGCAAAGTCTAGATTGTTGTTGTTAGGTGCTGTCGACTCAGCTCTGACTCACAGCAACCCGATGTATGGCAGACTGACACACTCCCCGATTCTGTGCCAGGCACACGATCTTATTTATGTTTAAGCCCATTGTTGCAGACACTGTGTCAATCCATCTGGTGGAGGGTTTTCCCTTTTTTGTGTTGACCTGCCACTCTCCCAAACGTGATGTCCTTCTCCAGGGATTGGTCTCTCCTGACTGCATGTCTAAAATATATAAATTGTAGTCTGACCATCTTTGCTTCCAAGGAGCCCTCTGCTTGCACTTCTTCCAGGACAGATCTGTTGGTTCTTTTGGCAGCCCATGGTATATTCATTACTCATCTCTGGCATCATAATTCAAAAGCATCAATTCTTCTCAGCCTAGCCCTTTTGCTTGGAAAACCGCAGTGACTTCTCTGTCTACAGAAGGAGGCCTCAGAACCTTGCCTGCTGTGTAAGGCTGTGATCTGCACCACACGTGCAAAATGAGAACGTACTTCCCAGACACATCCTCCATCTTTTGTTTTCTTAGTGTGGTAAAAATATGTTGGGCTAAGCCGGGTGCAGTGGCGCACACCTGTCATCCCAGCGGCTGGGGAGGCAGAGGCAGGAGGATCACAAGTTCGAGACCAGAGGCAGTCTGTGTAACTTAGCGAGACCCTGTCTCAAAAAGTAAAAAAATGGGCTGGGGGTGCAGCTCAGTGGTCCAGCACTTGCAGAGCATGCAGGCGCGAGGCCCTGGGTTCAACCCCCAGTACCACCAAAACCAAAAACCAAAAAACAAAAAATGTTGGGCTGGGGTTTAGCTCAGTTGGTGGAGTATCACTCAACCCTAAGGACTTGAATTCAATCCCCAGTTCCACAAAAATGGGAGAAGGACATGGCAGCCCACTCCCAAAGCAACCCAAAACAATTAGCCATGAAAATCCTATGAATAAGGATATAGGATCACTATGAGTCAGACCTGATTTGACAGCACCTAACAATAGCAACAACAAAAATGTCATGTAAAATTTACAATTTAAAATACTTTGGAGCACGCAGTTCAGTGGCGTTAATTATATTCATGGTATTTGTAGCCATCAATGCCATTTGCAAAGCTTTTCCTCATTCTAAATAGAAGCTCCGTAACCATTAAATAGCAACTCCCCACTGTTGGCCTCCCCCCAGCTCCTGTGGCCTCCAGTCCGCTGTCTGTGTCTGGGAATGTACATATTATGCCACTCATCACAAGAAGGAGTGCAGAACAATCCAGATGTTTCAGGGACAGAGAGGGACCGTGTGCAGATAAATTTCATTACACTATGTTGTTATCATTTTTCTATTTTATTATTGGCTGTTGTTTGGGGCTGGGATTTAGCTCAGTGGGTAGAGCGCTGCGCTGCAGTCTCTGAGGCCCCGAGTTCAATTCCCAGCACTGCAAAAATGGGAGAAGGGCCTGGCAATCCACTCTCAAGGCAATCCTGAAACAGTCAGCCATTGAAAACCCTATGAGGGTCGCTATGAGTCGGATACCGACTCGACGGCACCTAACAACAACAACAACAACAATTGGGCTCGGATTTAGCTCAGTTGGTAGAGTGCTGTGCTGCAGTCTCTGAGGTCCTGAGTTCAATTCCCAGCACCGCAAAAATGGGAGAAGGGTCTGGCAATCCACTCCCAAGGCAATCCCAAAAAGCAGCCATTGAAAACCCTCTGAGAGTCGCTATGAGTTGGATATCGACTCGACAGCACCTAACAACAACAACAACAACAACAATTGTTTTGACCTCTTGTTGTGCCTAATTTATAAATTAATCTTTATTAAAGGTATGTATGTACAGGAAGACATAATACCTATTGTTGTTGTTGTTGTTAGGTGCCATCCAGTCGGTATCCAACTCATAGTGACCCTGCGTAAAGCAGGCGAAACACTATTGTCAGTGCTTCTCTGCTGTTCATAGGGTTTTCAATAGCAGATTAATTTTTGGAAGTGGGTTGCCGGGTCTGTCTCCCAATACATATTGTACTTATTCTTAATAGTGCCTTCTGATAAGCAGGAACATGTAATTTTGATAAATCCAATGAACATAAAGCTTTTTTTGTTAACCATGATTGTAGGATTATGGCAAAGAAAGCTTCACCTAACCCAATAGAGAAAATTTTTCTATGTTTTCTTCTAGAAGTTCTATAGTTATAACCTTTTCTATTTGGCCTATAATCTGTTTGTGTTGATTTTTGTGCATGACTAATGAAGAGATCTAAGTAAGCTTTCTTTTGCATATGGATATCTAATTGTTCCAGGATCATTTGTGGAAAAGATTACTCTTTCTTCACTGAACTGTCACAGAAATTTTGTTGGAAATTAATTAACCATGAATGTGTGGATATAGTTCTGGATTACCTACTGACTGATTTTATTACCCTGGTGAAATACTACAGCATTTTGACTATTGTAGCTTCATAACAAATGTCTTGAAGTGACATAACATATTCTCCAAATTTTTTCTTCTTTTCTAAACTCTTATTGGCTATTCTATTTATTCACATTGCTATATGAATTTTGGACTGGGATTTAGCTCAGTTGGTAGAGCGCTGCTCTGCAGTCTCTGAGGTCCCCAGTTCAATTCCCAGCACTGCAAAATGGGAGAAGGATGTGGCAATCCACTCCCGAGGCAATCTAGAAAAAATCAGCCATTGAAAACCCTATGAGGGTCACTATGAGTCAGATACCAACTTGACGGCACCTAAAAACAACATGAATTTTAGAATCAGTTTTCTATTTTCTACACAATATATTGCTAGGATTTGTACAAGACATTCTAAAAAAAACCTCAAAATGTAAATAATGGAGATTTAAATTGTGTTCATAGTTCCTATATTGGAAATTTGTGAGTTCCTCTCAAATTAACCCATGTATACACTCCTGCCCTTGCCCCAAAAGGTGTCTATACTCTAAGTCCTGTTGTTAATGCCTGTGGGTGCTGGTTACATAGCAAAGGTAAAAGTAAGGCTATAAACCTTAACAGAGGGAGAATTTCCTGGGTTAGTCTTAGAGTTGTTGTTGTTGTTAGGTGCTGTTGAGTCATGTCTGACTCATAGAGACCCTCATAGGGTTTTCAATGGCTGACTGTTTTGGGATTGCCTCGGGAGTGGATTGCCACATCCTTCTCCCATTGTTGCGGTGCTGGGAATTGAACCAGGACCTCAGAGACTGCAGAGTGGCGCTCTACCAACTGAGCTCAATCCTAGCCCCCGGCCTTGGAGTAGGCCCAGTATAATCACATGGAACCTTGGATATGGAAGCAGACGGTAGAAGAGAGAGTTGGGGAGATGGGCAGGGAGGAGGGAGGAGGGATCTGAGGTGTGGGAAAGGCCTGACTTGCCATTGCTTTGGAGATGGAGGAAGAGGTCCTGAGGTAGGAAGGCGGGTGCCTTTGGTGGTAGCAAGGAAATAGAGACCTCAGTCTTACAACCACAAGGAACTAAAGCATGAAAACAACCTGAATGAACAAAAAACCAGATAGAGAGCCTACAGAAAGGAATGCACCTGAAACTTTGGCTTGAGTCAGATACCCCTTGTGAACGCATCATACTTATGACACATGACAACTACGATATTATAAATGAGGGTCATGTTAAGCCACTGTGTTGTTTATGGCAACTACAGAAAACAATTATATAGATCTTATTCTTGCTATTGGCAATTTTGTCTCCTCACTTTTTATCCTACTCAAAGGGGGTAAAAGATTATCCATCTTATTGGTTTTCTCAAAGAACTGGCTTTTGGTATCATTGCTTTGCATTGATATTTTTCCGTTTTCATAATCAGTCCATTTCATCGATTCCGGCTCCAATCTTTATTTCTTTTCTTCTGCTAATTTTGTGCTGCATTTACTCTGCTAAAATACGAGTGGACTATTTGAACAAAAGCTTCATGAGGAGAGAGAGAGGAGAGAGTGAGAGAGAAGAGAGAGAGAGAGAGGAGACAGAGAATATCTGCATTTATAGACAATATAGACAATGTGAACTCATATGTAGTGAAAACAAAGGGCTGAATGGTTTATAGGGCCTGGCAGGGTGGTAAGAAGGGCACCGGCATGCATGTTTTCTGGGGGTTGTGAATATGTCTACATTGTAGTGTTTATTTTCATGACCAGATACCTAAGACAAAATAGAAGATGCACATTTATTTTATTATTTATTTATTTACATATGTATTTATATTTTATATATTTATATATTTAGGGTTTTTTTTTTTTTTTTTTTTTTTTTTTTTTTTTTTTTTTTTTTTTTTTTTTACTTTTTGAGACAGGGTCTTGCTAAGTTACACAGATTGCTTTTGGTCTCAAACTTGAGATCCTCCTGCCTCTGCCTCCATACTCACTGGGATTACAGGCATGTGCCACTGCGCCCAGCTATATTTAGTTTTTTTTATACAAGGTGTCACTATGTAGGCCTGGCTGGCCTGGAACTTGCTATGTGAAGCAGGCTGGTCTTGAACTTGCCGCAGTCCTGCCTCTGCCTCCTGAGGGCTGAGACCGCAGGTGTGCGCCATGCCGCCTGGCAAAAGTTGTTCACCATAAATATGTGCCATTTGCAGTATATCGGTGACAAAAAATAAACATATCCAAAAAGACGAAGAGCTTGTCGGTGTGATAACCGTCGCGCTACATCTCCATGTCGTTCCCATGTTTTCCAGGGTGGATCGCGATCCTGGGTGCCATTTGGTTGCTGATTTTAGCCGATATCCATGACTTTGAGATAATTCTCCACAGAGTGGAATGGGCAACGCTGCTGTTCTTTGCCGCCCTCTTTGTTCTGATGGAGGTGAGCACAGAGCTTCTGCAAGGCTGGCTTTTACCAGAGTTTTACATTTCAAATTATTTTTTTAGGAATGAGGAAAGTGTAAGTCTTGAGGAAAGTTTTAAGTCTTTTTATATAATTGGTAAGTAGAAAATGATGGGGGTTGTAACTGGACTATTATGAGTTAACCATAAGTTTTTACCGCAGCCATTTAAATATGTCTCATAAAATTGTTTATTCAGTTGCTATTTTTCTTTGTCTTTTTTTTTTTTTTTTTTTTTTTTTTTTTTTTTTTTTTTTTTTTTTTTTTTTTTTTTTTTTTTTTTGCAGTACTGGGGGTTGAACCCAGGGCCTCGCACTTGCATGCTTTGTAAGTGCTGGACCACTAAGCTGCACCCTCAGCCCATTTTTTTACTGTTTGAGAAAGGGTCTCACTAAATTACACAGACTGCCTCTGGCCTCAAACTTTTGATCCTCCTGCCTCAGCCTCCCATGTCTCTGGGATGACAGGCATGCGTCACCATGCCCAACTTATTTTTCTTTGTCTTGAATTATGTTTGTGGCTTATAAATTTTTCCTAATTTCATTTGCTGTAAAGGAGAATTTGAAATGTTTAAAGACATAGAAATACTGGTTACCTTGATTGGAACATTACACATTGTATACATGCACAAATCATTACACCGTTACCCCCAAAATATGCACAGTTATTATATGTCTATAAAAATGTACAATTTTCTCCTAATTGAGTTTGGAACAAAATGACTTTTAACAGCAAACGTGCAGGGTAATCTTGCCTTGATAACCAACTTTATTTTGCGTAATAATTAAATGAATATTTGTATGTTACCATGGAAAAGACAACATTGTAGGAAAGAATGAAGAATATGTATTGTTTCAGTTATGGTTACTGCTACAAAATTTATCTCAATACACTTTACTATCTAGAGTTTAGTTATGACTGTGTGTCTTTCTCAAACACGAAACAATTAGTAACAGAAAATGCTATTCCCAAAAGTATTCCTGCCTACGCACTACATCTCTACATTCCTTAAGTTTGTGCTTTCGTTATCATTAAGTTAAAATATTTTCTAACTTTCCATGTAGTTTCTTCCTTTCCTTGTTTTGTCTGTACTTGAGGGTCTAACTCAGGTCCTCACACATTCTAGACAAGTGCTCTACCACTGAGCTGCACCCCCAGCACCGTTTTTATTTTTTATTTATTTTTATTTATTTATTTTTCATTTTTTATTGGAAATGTTTAATGTACACCTTAATGTGATTCATTCTGACATGCTTTTCGTTGTGACATTTCCATTTATGAATTTGGTTGTCCATTGCACAGATAAGCTCCCCCTTACTGTCTTGTGTGCTTCCTCCCCCCTCGCTCCCCCCCCATCAAAGACTTCTCTATGATTTGCTTGTCTTTTTATGGTAACATTTTTCTGTGTATCCTTGGGTTCCAGTTCTGTTTAAGATAGAAACTTTTTCTGTAGTGAACTTTCTTTTACCTTGTCAGAACTATTACATGCATTTCCTAGACCATCTGTAATAATACCATTCTTAGCTTTTTTTTCTTTTATTATGATCCGACCTTTGTATAGGATTTTTTTCTTCTTATAATTTGATTCAGCTCCCACATATGAGTGAGAACATGTGGTGTTTCTCTTTCTGAGCTTGTGTTCATTCACTTACAATAATTTTCTCCAATGCTATACATTTTGCTGCAAATGGCATTATTTCATTTTTTTTTTGATTGCTGAGTAGTATTCCAGTGTATATGTACCGTGGTATTTTTTATTTTGAGACAGGGTTTTGCTAAGTTATCCAGGCTCCCTCTAGCCAAGCTTGGACTCACGATCCTCCTTCCTCAGCCTCCTGGCACCTGGCTTATCATTTATTTTTCTAATTCATGGGTTATTTAAAAGCATGATTTAAAATTGTCAAATATTTGGGGATTGCCAATGTTTCTTTCTGTTTTTTTAATTTTTTTAATTTTTGGTTTTTAATTTACTTCTGTTGTGGTCACAGGGCATAGTTTGCATGATTTCAATCCTTTTTATTGAGATCTGTTTACCTGTGCTTGAAAAGTGTATCATTTGGCTGTTTGGTGGAAGGTCCTTAAGTTTCATATCTATCATGCTTGTTGATACTTTTTTTCTCTTGTGCATTACTGATATTCTAGTAGTTGTATTAGCTACTGATAGTAAGGTATTGAGATCTACAACTATTACAGCGAATTACGTATTTTTCCTTTTGAGTATATCAATTTTTGCTTCATGTGTTTTGGAGACCTGTTATTAGGTGCATAGGCTTTTATAATCATTGCATCACTCAAATGAGTTGAACTGTTATTATTATTGAGGGCTTTCTTTTTCTCCAGTAATATTTTTGTTTTAGTGTCAGAGATTGGTATAACCAGGGCAGCCCCATTTGATTATTGTTTGCATGGATTACCATTTTTAAAAAATCCAGTCTGAAAATCTCTCCTCTTTTGATTGGAATGTCTCATCCATTTCCTCTTGAACATGATTGCTATGGTTAGGTTCCTGTATGCTATTTTGCTATTTTTGCTATGTTTCATATTTTTTCTTATTCCTGCTTCTCCCGAACTGTTTTCTTTTATGTAAAATGTTCTTTGTGTACTGTTTTAATTATCTTTATTTTTTAAAACCATAATATTGAGTTATTTCTTCTCAAGGAATGCTCTAGGGTTAAGCTGTTGCTGTTAGGTGCTGTTGAGTCAGGCCTGACTCATAGCAACCTTATGTACAACAGAACAAAACACTCTCTAACACTGTGTCACATCTGGCACCAGATCAGTGCTTCTCTGCTGTCCATAGGGTTTTCAATGGCAGATTGATTTTTGGGAGCAGGTTGCCGGGTCCGTCTCCCAAGTCTACAACACCTGGTGTTCCCACGCAGTCTCCCATCCAAGGACTAACTAGGCCCAACCCTGCTTAGCTTCCAAGATCTGACAGGATCGGATGCCACAGGGCTATGGCTGCAGGCTGTCTTTCCTTAGTGGTACTTAATACTAGGTATTGTTTTTCTGGAGTGCAATTCCCCAGAGTTCGACAGCAGACACCTGGAGAGGTCACCTGTGTGCCATGGGGACCCCCCCTCCCCACAGCTTGCTCTGGAAATGTTTGGGAAATGCAGGACTTATTGTGACCTTGACAAATGTCTTCTGTCCACGTACTTTCCTTTTACTTCTTTTTAAATGAACTGAAACAACCTAGGCATTCAATTTCTTAAAACCCATCCATTTCCACTGCCATTTGGCAAAGAGAAAAGCACTCAAAAAATAAATCTAGTCAATGGATAATTATGTTCTGAATTCGTTGCACTTAAATGTAGTGTTCCAAGTATGATAATTTGTTGAGTAAATCAACTCATTGATACATTTTAATGTTCCTGAAGTTATGAAATCATCAAAGCTTTATAAAAAGAAAGCATTTCATATATTTTAATTTCCCTCAAAAATGTCTCTTTGTTAAAAAATAGAAGAAAACCACAGTTTTTTCTTTCATGACTTTAAAACTTGCCAATACTATATTCCCGGAAGAAATCAGTGAGATTTCTCCTGCTTTCTGTACCATAGGTCTGCAGTCTGTGTACAAAGGCTGTGGGTCTCACATTATTGTAGAATTTCCATTGGACAGAATATTGTTGTTGTTGTTAGGTGCCGGCGAGGCATGTCCAACTCATAGTGACCCTCATAGGGTTTTCAATGGCTGATTGTTTTGGGATTGCCTCGGGAGTGGATTGCCACGTCCTTCTCCGATTTTTGTGGTGCTGGGAATCGAACTCTGGACCTCAGAGACTGCAGAGCATTGCTCCACTAACTGAGCTAAATCCCAGCCCGGAGGGAATATTGCTGCTGCTATTAGGTGCCATCAAATCAGTGTCTGACTCATAACAACTCTGTGTATAACAGGCAAACAGTATTAGTGTTTCTCTGCTATTCATAGAGTTTTCAGTGGGTGATTGTGTTTTGGCAGTGGGTTGCTGGGTCCTTCTCCTGGAGGGGATGTTGTTGTTGTTGTTGTTGTTAGGTGCCTTTGAGTTGGTACCTGACTCATAGTGACCCTGCATACAACAGGCAAAACACTATTGTCAGTGCTTCTCTGCTGTTCATAGGGTTTTCAATGGCAGATTGATTTTTGGGAGTGGGTTGCTGGGTCCGTCTCCCCAGGAGGGAATATTAGGCATCACTTAATGAAATCCTTTCATCTTGTGAATAAATCTCAGAGGTCAGCTAGTGGGGGACGGACCCACCAGCCACCGTGGCCCTGGGCGGCAGCTCCCCGCAGCCCTAAACTTCCCTGGGAACCGGGCTCACTGGGCAGAACTTGCTGACGGCCTTGTGGCCCTGGCCCCACAGGGCTGCTCCTGGTGTCCCAGGAAGGCAGGGCCTGACCGGATCACACAGCTGGGTCCCACTGCCCCTCCAGGTCCCACATGTGGAATTCCCACGAGCACGAGGACAGACTCGCGGCAGGCACCCTCTGCAGATTCTCTCTGGGGACTGGGTCCCAGCATGGCACTCCCGGCCCTGAGCCCAAGTGGGGCTCAGCCAGGAGGCCCCGGCCGCCATGGCGAGGGAATCGTGTCCAGGTCGCTTTGCTTCTCGTCTGACAGCTTTGCCGCTGACCTCGCTCTCGGGGCGGCATGGCACCCGCCTGTCTGCCACCTGGCTCTGTGCGTCTTCCCTTCCTCGGCTCTCTGCCAGGTGCAGGGTTGAGTTCATCCTGCGTCCGAGGTGCCCAGGAAGCTGGATTTCTTTGCCGCCCGGAGCGAGGCCAGATTTGCCTGCGTTGCTGGCTGCTCCCCCGCAGGGCGCTGACTGCAGAGATTTGCGGCCGTCTCGCAATTGAAAGCTTGGAACTGTCTTCCAGGCAACCCACAAAAGGATCTCAAAAAGCTCACATCCTGCAAGGCTGCGGTTGTTGGCTCTGTGGGCGAGACACCAGTGCGTCCCGCATGGACTCCCTCTTAGGCTTTCTCACCAAGGAAATAGTGCGAGTTTTGATGTTTATTTAATTACTTACCCTTACTGCTATTTTGGCCAGCAGCCATAGCCCTGTGGTATCCGATCCCGTCAGATCTGGGAAGCTAAGCAGGGTCAGGCCTGGTTAGTCCTTGGGTGGGAGACCACCTGGGAACAGTTTATGTAAAATAATAAGGTGCTGTAGGCTTGGGAGATGGACCTGAAAACCCACTCCCAAAAATCAATCCACCATCAAAAACCCTATGAACAGCAGAGAAGCACTGACAATAGTGTTTCACCTGTTGTACACAGGGTTGCTATGAGTCGGATATTGACTCGACGGCACCTAACAACAACTGCTACTTTGCCTGCAGTTGTACCACCCTGGCATCTGATCTCATCAGATCTTTGAACCTAAGCTGGGTCAGGCCTGGTTAGCACTTCAATGGGAGGTTGCTGGGTGCTGTAGGTTTGGGAGAAGGACCTAGATGCCCAGTCCCAAAAAACAATCAGCCATTGAAAACTCTGTGGGTAGCAGAGAAGCACTGCCATAGTGCTGGGCATAAGACAGTGTTGGGGGTGTTTCAGCTGTTGCACGTAGGGTTGCTCTGAGTCGGACCTGACTCGATGGCTCCTAACAACAGCTGCTATATTGATTTTTTTCCCTCTACTGATGACGTCTGTATGTTTTCAGCTACGGATTTGCAAGTAGATTAAGTGAAACTAAAATTTGGTATTAACATATCGATAATATCCACCTAAATAACAGTGTCAGAGAATCTCCAAAGAATAATCATATTTATTTGGAAGTAGCAGAGTATTGCAATGGGAATACAGCTGCCGTCGTTATCCATGGGCACAAAGAGATTGAGGCAAGGAGAAGGTTTTAAAGGGGAAAAAGGAGGAAGACTGCACAAGATCTTTGAGACAATAATCCTTGGTTGCAGTGATTAACACAAGGATGCCACTGATTGAGAGTTGAACAGTTTTCTAGACAGATGTCTTTGTAGAAGTTCTTTTGATATAAGGTTGCATGGGCTTTGTGTGCTGGAGTGGTTATGGTGAGGTCTTTTGTGATATTTACCATCAGGCCATCATGTATGAGAACCATTCCTTCATAACTGTCAGGATTTATTTACTTTTTTTTTTTTTTTGTTAGAGTTGATTCGGACAACTTATGCAAAATAATAAAGTGAGCAAGATGTGAATTTATACTGCAATTACGGTTTTCTTTTACATCCCTTTAAATTATGAGATATTTCTTCTCCTATGGACAGTAAAGTCTGCAGTCACAGCACCCTGCCATCCAATCCTGCCTGATCTTGGAAGCTAAGTAGGGTCCGCCTGGTTACTCCTCTGATGGGAGACTGCCTGGGAAAACCAGGTGCTGCAGGCTTGGGAGAAGGATCTGGCAACCCACTTCCCAAACAATCTGCCATTGACAACTCTATGAATGGCACAGAAGCACTCACATAGTGCTGGGCATGGCACAGTGTTGGAGAGTGTTTCATTCTCTTGTACATCGGGTCACTATGAGTCAGACCTGCCTGACTCAATGGTGGCTAACAACCACCACAAGTTGGTAGCTTAAATACTTACAAAAGTATATTTAAACTTATTTTTCCTAGAAATCCTAAGTCGAGAGTAGTCAACTGTCTCAGGGTTCTGCTGGGGAGTAAATAGACTTATTGGCTGCTCCGTGGGCTTGTGGATGAGAATCGGAAGTGAGATTCTGCTTCTTCTTTTGCCTGTGATATTGAAAAGTTAGTCCTCAAGTGCCACTTCGGTCTTTTAGGGAGGAATTTTGAAGAGGTGATGTCTTTCTGTGCTGCACGAGCAGCACTCATTTGCTTCCCATCTTTGGTGAGAGCAATAGCATTGGGTGCCTTGGGCAGCAGCATGTCGTCCATGATGTTGTTGTTGTTGTTGTTAGGTGCCGTTGAGTCGGTATCCGACTCATAGCGACCCTCTGTACAACAGGGGAAACACTATTGTCAGTGCTTCTCTGCTGTTCATAGGGTTTTCAATGGCAGATTGATTTTTGGGAGGGGGTTGCCAGGTCCTTCTCCCAAGCCTACAGCTTCTG